>JBCFYV010000229.1:0-155790 GCA_039000515.1 Timema cristinae
TGACGAAATTTTAATAAACATAAAAAGTAGAGTTTTGATGTTACGGTGGATGCATGCTTCCCTGAGAGCAAAATTTATGTGTCGTAATTTTCCTACTTTTTAAGTGATATATTTGAGTCGTATAACTTTTATTTGAAAAATTATAGACTTTACCACTTTTAGAATCTATCTAAATAGAACGTAATTAATAAACATGAACATGTAGAGAAGTGGCGGTTCTTGTGTAGGCACTGCGTAACTGCAGCACCCCCCCTATTTCCACTTAATATTATCGATAAGATTCAATATAATGAGTCCTTTTTTCTTTAATTCCTATTTATTTTGGTGTACATATATATTCCTTAAGCTTAATGTCACTACTTCAGTAGCCATCCCCCAGTTTAATAAAAATATACATAAATATTTGTATGGAACTATGCCCTTCACAGTGCCAGTGACGTGGTGTTTGACTGTTGTGTGCATACGCACATAAGAGGGGGTGAGGAGGAAGGTGGGACTGCAGGTAGAGAGAGCACTATTCCTCTCGCAGTGCCGGCTCCGGCGTGATGGTGGAAGGAAGTGTTTTTTTAATTCAGCGTGTGGTTGTGCTTGAAAACCGTGTACCATATTCTTGAATGTGGTAAAGTGAAGAAGAGTGTAGAATTAGATTATTATTCTGTTTCCAGCTATTCTATTTGATTCATTGTTTTGGCTTCTTTTATTTAACAGAAAGACTAAATGCGCTTGCAGTACTTTCAATGGAGAAAAATTTCCTCAATTGTCATCCAGAGATCAAGGAGAAAATTATTGAACTTTTTGCGAAATTAATCAAGAGGAATGGATTTCATTTTTAAATGAAAAGATCAAGCTTTAACTGTAACAATTTAAGTTAAATAAGGTAAAAAAAGTTTGGTTTTTTCCTTAAGCTTTTATCAAGTTCCTGAATAAATTTTCTTTTTATACATGTTTTTTACACAATTTTAAAACAAGTCTAAGAATTTTCTGGAGCAGCACCCCCACTAAATTTAGCTACAGGCCACCACTGATGTAGAGTATTGATAGTTACGATGCATACATGCTCACCTGAGACTAAAATTTAGATATCTCTTAATATTTTCCTATTGTTTAAATGATATATTTGAGTCAAACAACTTATATTTAAAAAATATAGTGATTACCACTTTAGATTCTATCTAAATATGATGTCATTAATAAACATAAAAGTAGAATATTTATGGATACGGTGTTTCGTCGTTTCTTCTATTTAATTGAGTTATATAACTTATTTTTATATTTAAGTCTAATAATACTTTGAAATCCATCTAAATTATGACATCATTAATAAACATCATACCATTGTGATGCCACTCTCATACGTCTACTACATTTTATATATACCCCCTCCCATCAAACGTCCATACTCTTTGACGTCACAGAATCTTAAATCATTCAAACATGATGTATTCTATTAATAAACGTCATGCTCTTTTGACGTCACTGTCATATGTCATCTTCACTTTTATTTATTTATAACATCTACTTCTAAACGCCTCTAATCAAACGTGATACTCTTTTGACGTCACAGAATATTTTAATTAATTCAAAACTGATTTATTTTATTTATAAACACCAGACTCTTTGTGACGTCACTGTAATACGTCACCTAATTTATTTAAATAGTTTTAACATAGCTACCCCTCCCATATTCTCATTTCCGATAGACTAGATATAGTCGGCTATTACTACAACTAATGGGATAGAATAAATTTTAAAGCAGTGGAGTGTTAAGATAGAGAACATTGAGTTTCAACGGAAACAAATAATACTGGGGACTTATAGGCTAAAAAATCCTAAATTGGAATTTCAAAACAGCATTATCGTAACTCGAATACTTCACTTGAGTAAACAGACCGTAAACCATACTTACCAGGGAATTTAGCATCTGTATTTTAGCTGCGTCCCGATCAGCTGATGAAGCTTAAATCAAGATCTACTTCACTACGCACAACATACGCTATTCGATGGGAAAAGTTTATCTAGATTTGTAAGTATCAGCTTTGCACGTACAACTACAGCTTGTGTCATCAATGCAAGTGTGACTACTTTGTATTTTCGCTGAAGCCGAGCATCAGAAAGAGACTTGCTTTCAAGATTTTTCACTGTGGAGGTGCCTTGTTTCTAAAGCTAGGTCACAGTTAAAGCTTCATCACCGACAACACCACTGGATAGGAAAACGAGGAGATCACGTGGTTTTTAAAAAAGGTCAGTGCATCCGCAACTATTCAGTGAATATCTCCACGGGCTGAAATCCCCCTTTTTCAAGCTCGTCCGAGATCAACATGTTGGTGAGAAAGTGTCGTGCTCACACTTGCAAAATTTTCCAAGGCATCTACAACCTTCTAGATGATGGCATTGAATGTATCCAACAAGCAAGCGTAGCCTCAGATATTTCACGTCCACGTGTTAGGCTTCCTGTTAACTTTCAAATTCTTCACCAGGACCTGCTCGATGGTCATATCCGTCCTAATCCCACTACAAAATTTGAGTGATCAGCAAATTGTGAAAAATACATTGTCGATGAGGTCTTAAAAGTCGATTACAGTTATGCCATCTGTTGCAAGCATAAGTGGACTTATTTTTCAAAAATTTAGTATTCCCGCCAGCATGCAAGAATGGGAGCATCTTCTGTACGCTGTATAGGTGTAGTCTACAGTCTCCACTGTGTTCTGTTCATACTAACAGACGCATAGATTCCACTTGATCAAAATACTGGACCCATAATTTCTATGTTATGTTTCTTTTAGCTTCTTCTTTAAGAGTTGGTTTAATTGCAGTTACAACAGCCATAACAGGAGAGGACACTTTCAGATTCTTTTCTTACATTCTCAATTGCTTCTTTGACCATGTCTCCATTTTCCACTGTATTCTCTATTAGCACGGAACATATGACACTTTGGGGCAAAAAATTAGCTCGTAACGCTCTAGCATAAGCGTATCCTGTCATAATGTGCACTACCGAATTCTTCGCAAAATATATTCCCAAAGCTCTTCCAATCCAGTTATTTCCATAATTTTTCCAACGGCCCCATGAAGGACATTAACAAGGGAACCCTCAAGCCGTACAGTTACCAATGAAAGAGGAGAACAGCTATCCGATACTAAAAATTTATCCATCACCCTTACATACAGGGGCTGGTCAGATGTGACAATGCATAAAGACTGCTTTGCTTTTTGCGCTCTTCTGCAGTGAATTATAGGCAAGGGTATATTGTTGATGGATTAGTCGGGTCAAGGTTTACCCTGGGAAGGGCCAACACTGTAGATTTTTCGTAGAGATTTTTGTTGGACTTCGTAATTGTTTCCATAAAACCACTCCAGCCTACAAAGTTTACTACCTTGCAGCCTGGTCCTGACATCCTCTTAGCGTGTCTAAACATTTGATTAAATTGGCATTCTGGCGTTTGATCTCGAGTAAAGTTACATCTTCTAATGGCTTTTTGAGTCCACTTTTTATCTGTATATAAGCAAACTTTCCAACTTTAGCTATAGACGGCACTGACTTCGGTCATGGGACTTTATTTCCATTGTTCACAAAAGCATCCAGCGTTACACAAATTATCCCCCCCACCCCCCCAATTACGTGAAACGTACCATAGCCGTCCCTACTACAAACATTGTGATCCGCGGTTGTCGAATATGTACTGAACAAACTCGCATTCATCTAAGGATGTCCAAACTTGTTCAGTTACTGAAGTTTCAAATTTTAATTATTCAAGATATGAGGAGAATAATCCCATAACATGCAACAGATTTATAAGGGGTGCGGAACCGGTAATTCCTGTGTAAATAAACTGATGTACCCAATTGGATTGGAGAAACAAACGATTTAGGAAGCATGGGGATATAATCGCATGGGTTGTGGTTATCAATTTAGCTACAATGATGTCCCATTTAGGGTTTTGGTCACATTCTCTAAAAATCGTTTAAGGGTGTCTGGAACTAAGTCACGCCCTCCCGATTGAATTTTCTCAAAGAATGGGTTATGTATCAGTTTCGTACAAACCCTAGAACATCTTTAATGATCTCCACTGCCATTGCTAAGATTCTATTTTTTCATCAACAATATTTTTTGTATCATCGCGAAGCAATTTCAGCTAATATACAACTTGCTATATTCCAGAAAGATAGTATTGTACCCAATTTGCCTCTGATAATTGATACTAGTATCCTTTTACCCCAGTGTTAAACTATCCTGTTCTTTAGGTGTTTCTCAGTGTAGAAGTCCTCACCCGGAGATAGCTCACACACTGTTCTGTAAAGGTAACTCAGTTAGATATTGGCATTCGTCATCATTTTCCATGTATTTCACAGTTTAAAAAAACTGTGTTTTTTCATTCATCCACATTCCGAGTCTGTTCAGAACCTTCACCTGGAATATGTTGTACTTTAAGGCACAAATTTAGAAAAGCATTTCTGATGGTACTTCGCTTTTGTGGCAACGAGGTCCAACAGAATTAACTCTAAACAAAACTTGTTGCCCCCTCTCATCATCCTTCTCCATCGCACGAGATGTATTAGTTTGGATCAACGTCAATGTAGCGACACAACGTATGCCCCATACTGATCCGGATTTTTTTTCCAATCCTCAAACTCTGTTGACTTCCTACAAAATAAGCAGGATTCCTTAAAATAAAAAAGATCCACTTTTTTGCTTAATTTAGTGGTTTTTATTCACATTTTTGTCTTTAACTGGCACTGTGTTTATGTGACGAGTGTATTCCTTCCTGTACTTAGTATGCACTGTTACACTCTCTTTCTCACATAAAGTTTCAAACAAATCATCAGCCGACATAAAACTGATAGATCGCAATTTTTTCTAAGCCTCTGGCAAATACGACACCACCATAGTCACCAGTAGCGTCTCGTGACCAAATTCTTACCAAGCTTGGAAGGGGTACCCCAAGCTTAAAAGAGGTGGTCCCGGATTTTTTTAAAAAATTATCCTTAAAAGAAGCTATTTTAATGTAATTTTTTTATGATAGCTGTGGATTGGACGTGCTTCTGTAATTTACATTATTGTGTTATTATTATTTTAGACATAGGGGAGGAGGGGGCACATTTGAACGTTTAATTTTCCCCACCTAAATAAAAATTTTTTCATTAATTTCCAGAAATGAAAAGATGGCGCTTTCTGATGAACTGGCCATCATTGTGTTAGAGTGTTTAGAAGCATTATTTATTTTGAATTTCTAAGGATTTTGAAAAAGTAAAAATTTAAAAGGTGGTTAAACTACCTAATTTTAAAACCTAATGAATGTACTTTTTAGAGATTTTATAGAACTAAAATTTTCCTTTTTGTTTCTTTTAATGAATGGTTTTTATTGGTAGGGTTATGTGGGGCACATTTAAACACCCTTTTGGGGGGCCATTTGAAACAGTGTTAAAAAACGCCCCATGCATTTTTTAACCACATTGTGAAAAATATATTTTTTTAAATTTAATAAACATTTTTATTGATGTTAATTTTTTAATTTTTGGGCACAGTAATGGTTCGTACTATATCAAAAAAAGAAAAACCCCTAAAAATTTCTAAAAAAAATTATTAAAAGAACCCGTTAGGGCTTTTCTGGAAGAAAAACCTCATTAAGAGCTGCAGCTTAAAAATATTACTGCCCCACACGCAAATTTTCCCAAAGGGAAAAGGATTTAATAAAGGTGATGGGAATAAAAAATTTGGGTTTCCGTACACCATTTCAAAAGTGTTCTCCGAGAATCAAGAACCCCCAAATTTATTGTTTACATTTTAAATTTTCTAAAATAAATTAGGGCATGACTTACCAAATATCGTTTTACATATGATTATGCTCGAAAATAGTTTGAAAGTACCCGAAGCATGGAATTTTAAAAAGAATTGCTGGGTTGACTGGCTTCAGGGTTTCATGAAGGGGCATGAAACCCTTTCTTTCACTGAAAAAAACCTGAGAACCAGTCTGTCTAGAGTAAGGTTTAAAAAAAACCAATTATGGATTTTTGATAATTATGAAAGAGTTTTGGGGCAATCAGGGGTTCACGGGTGATGGGATATACAATGTGGATGAAAGGGGGTTTTGCAAAGTTGGCAACTCCAAAAGTTGCGCTCAGTTTGGTGCATGCCAAGGGGACAGGCAGTCCAGCTGAACGAGGGACTATGAAAACAGTCTTTGTGAAAATGCAGTTGGTAATGTATACCCCAGGTTTTTTTTTTCCCTAGAGCACGATTACAGGGACAGCATGATGTTCGGTGACCCCCAGGAGTCGGGTTTTTTGGTCAACAGCCAAAATTTCGGGGGGTGATTGGTTTTTTTTCAAAAAGCCCTTGACATGTTAAAAAAAACATTTTAGTCAGAAAAGATAGAATCATTCTGCAAATGGACAACCAGAAGCCTTTGAAACCCTTATGCTTTTTTTTTGAAAGAGACAATGGAATTGTTTAAGAAACATTTCCCCCTCATTGTACACATCGACCCAACCCTTTAGATGTGGGATGGATGGGCCATTTAAGGGAAAACGGTGGGGGCAAAAAAATGATTGGATGATGCTAACCCGGGGAAAAACCTCACATAAGATCGGGGCACCCCTTAACAAATGTGGTTCCCTATCTTTATTTACGGTGAAGAATATAACAATGCTTTTCAGAAACCCGGTTTTTTTGGGCCATTTTTAGACTTGCATTGGGTGAGAAGATTTCGAGCCATCTTTTGTAACTGACAGGGATCAACCTTATAATAAAATCAAATGCTGGTCCATATGAAGAAAAGCTGGAACCCAGAACAACAAAAAAAAATGAGAAAATGGGGTCCTAGCAGAGTTGCCCTTTCCCCAGAAGATGTGCGACCCTATCCCAAACTGCCCAAGGTGTCTAAAAGGAAAAAAAAAAAGAGTCCCGCATTTTGACAGAGCTCCTTTTAAAAAAATAAGATTAAAAATTTGGGCACAGCTCCCGAAAGGGAAAAATCTGTTCCAGTAGGCCTAAGGTTCTCTAAAACAAAAGGAACTACTGAAAAAAAGATTAGTTTTACTAGCATGACAGGGGGAAAATTTTCTTTTCAAGACAGCTCAGATGAAAAAAATTTTACATGTTTTAAAAACCGTAGAAAAAAATTTGACCGGGGAAAATTTTGTGTGACTTTGGGTGCTGACGAATTTTTTGAACAAAGAAAACAAAGTTTCTTCGTTGGGACACGTAGAGGAGGTAAATGGGCAATATACAAAATAGGTTTTGAGAAGGGTTTTGACAGACTTGGAAATTTACTTACCCTGAAACAAAAGACATCAGTGAATGGAGAGAAGTGACTTTGTTTATAAATTGCCAAGGGGGGGTTTTTCAAGGAGGGACTGCTCGTTTTAGAAATAAAAATTTTCAGGGAAATTGAAAGAAAAAATAATGTGATCTAGAAGTGAATTTCCATGAATTTGTGTTTGTGAATTATTTGAAAGTGATTGGGACTTTGTTCAAAGTGCCCTGCTCCCCCTGTTAAAAGGGTTTACCCCATGCATGGGCATTTTTTGAACATTTTTTAAAGTGCTAATTAAGGTTTTTTTATTTTTTTTAAAGAAATGGTATTGTCTACAAATACAAAATTTTAAAGTGTTTATTAAGCAATGTCTTATCGTTTTAAAATTTTAAAAATTTATTTAAAAAGTAATGTCAGATGTGAATAATAAAATTAAATGAAAAATTGTTAAAAAATTACCCCTTTTTCCCCTATATTTAAAAACCTTTCGTTGGTAGCTTCCACGATACACAAAATCAAAACAAAACACCTGTACAATAAAACCACAAAGCTCTAAAGCTTGTAACATGACACACTTCTTATACAAAAATTGTGCAAATAATTGTAAATATCTTAGTCACATGGATTGATAAAAATTTTTAAAAGGATTTTTTTTTCCCGGATATGGATTGCATACAACACTTGAAAAAAAAATTGTATTTTTGATTTTTTATGGAAAAATGATTGAAAATTTGGAAAATATTTGTATTTATTGTAAAAAAAATTTTCTTAGTAATTTTTAAAATATTATGAAAAAAAAAAAGTTTTTTTCAATTATTTAATATGTCTTTAAAACATTTTTTGAAAAACCTTTATATTTGGGGTTTCTAACCTCCTTAAATTAAATAAAAATTTGGGTTTTTTTTAAAAGTATTTAGCTGTTTTTTTAAAATTTACTCTTTTTTTAAAAAGTAACGGTTAGCGACAAAGTTTTTGTGTTTACAACTCAAATGTTGTACAAGAAAAAATACAAATAAGGAAGCTTTCTTTCCTGAAATTTTTTAAATAATAATTTGTAAAAGAGATTTTACAGTTTTGGTTTTTCAAATGACGCATCATCAGCTGAAATTTTTTTTGTAAAACTCTATGTATCAGAATTTGTCGTGTGTACGGGTTTTTTAAAGATGGTAGGCACGGGGCCATAAAGTCCCCTTGAAAATAATCATTAATTTTCCTCTTTCATACATACCTCCTATTATTTTTTTAAAGGGGAAGGAAGGGGTAGTGACTTCGGTTCTAGTCTTTTACCTTTCGGGAAAGTAAGTCATAGCCACTGCTTGCACTTTTATATTCTTTCATAAGTTTTTCCGGGTGACAGTTCTAAAATCATATGTTTGGTTTGGGTTCCCAACACTTTTAAAAGATACATTTTTGTTAAAAATGAAAAGATTTTTAAATTAAAACCTGTTATATTTTAAACATTTAAAATAACGTAAGTTAATTTTTTCCAAATATTTCTTTTTTTTAAAAAAATTTTCTTTTTATCCAACTCAAAAACAATATTTTAAAATAATTAAAAGACTTTTTTTTTCTTTTTTGGAACGTTACTGGGTTTTGTTAATATAGTGACAATCAATATTTTAATAAGGCATATATTTATTTGGGAAAAAAAGAGAAAAGTGTTGTCTTTTTTTTTACATACAATAAATGATTTTATTTTATTTTATGTATTTTGAAATTTTTAAACTGATAAAATTTTCATCAACTGCGTGTCTGCACCATTGTAAAAAATTTGTTTACCTTTTTCAACCATAGGGTTTTTAAATTCGTCAGCCCCCCATTTTAAAGCTATGTTCGTTAGGGGGGGTTTTTGTGAAAGTGTCGTAAATTTTTTTTTTTTAAGTGAATAAAACGATAAATAAACCTTTTGTCCTTTCCTCAAAAAATATTAAAAAATATTGGAAAAATTTACTTGGGGGTTACTTTTCATTTAATTTAAAACCAATGTTTTCATTACATGATCCAAAGTAAGATGTCAGTGTTCCCCGTATGATATTTTTGGATTACCTAGAACTTTTTCAGCTGCATCCAGATAAACTTAGCTCGTAAAGACTTTTACCTGAAATCCATAGCTTTTCCCCTTCTCTCCCCCTCCGAAAATTTTTACGTCAAAAAATAAGAACTCACAGTAAGCAATGGGATGAAAACGGACAAATACCGACTTTAAACCACATTAGAGGGAATAGTGCACGTCTTGCATGCATTTAGGGTCACTACCTTCTGGGTTTTTTTTTTTTCAAACCCCACTGATGCTTGAATTAATTTTTAAATTTGATACCGGGAAAAAAAAAAACTTTTGCAAACTTTACATAAAAAAATTTACATATCTGCAATAAAAGGGCAAGCGTGCCCCTTGCTTGCTCTGACGCGATGCCACTGATCGTCCCAAGGCCCATCGCAAATCACACACATCATTTCCCCTTTGGGTTATAACGTTGTTAGATTACGGTGCACAAAACAAAACGGTGTCCAAAAAAACACTGTTTCCTTAACTTATCTCATACACTTGTTTTTTCAAACCCGAAAACAGCGACCAAAGGCAAAACGACGGGGCCCCACTAGAATATCAATCTAATACATATAGTAAGGGTTTTTTGATTTTATGTATCTGTATTTATGTTCCTGGAAAAGTTTCAACTAACAACTACACTAAAAATGAAAAAAAACAGTAGTATGACCTTTTTTGCCCAAAGTGTCTAAAAACGGTTTTTTTAATTTAGCCAATTTATGTTTTTTAATGGCACTTATGGTATTTTTTTCTTCCCTTTTATAAAAACCATACATCACAAAAACTTTGGAAAAAAAAATGAGAATAGTAGGCATTAGAAAAATATTCTAAAATATACTAAAAAAAAATATGTTACATAAAATTTTAAATTAAAAAAAAAACCTATTATATAAAATAATTATCCCGAATAATCCTTCACCCCCTCCTCTAAAAGACCACTGGACCCCTCAAAAGTGTTTTCCCCGTTTTGGTTGATTTTTGTTTTTTGAGTTCAAAATTTTCAATTAACATACACAGCAATCAGAATTTTCATAAATTAGAATGGTAGTATGGAATTTTATTTTTAAATATTTTGCGCTGAGGTTTTTGATTTAAATACTAGTATCCGGTTCCTGGAAAGGGCCGTAACTATCAAACATTTGGGGGTAGGGGGTGGTTGGGTTAAAAGCCCACTAACTGCCACCATAAAAAATAATAAACCTAAACCCTTAAAAATTTGTTTGGAATTTTTTTATGTTCTTGGGGAGAGAATTAAACATTGTAAATTCATACTTTTTCTCTAATTTTAAAAATGTTCATAGAGCCCTCTCTTTCAAGAATGAAAATTTGCTTTTGGCATTTGTTAAGTTAAGATATGCTAAATCTGGGTGATTTTAGAGTTGTTTTAGTATTTTTTAATAAAGGGGGTTTGAAAATTATTTTTGGTGAAAAAGGTAAACAATCCAGCATACGGTAAAAAATGTCCCCTTTTCACTTTACAAAAATTAATTTTCAATCCGACAGAATTTTGAGGCCCAAAAAAATTTATATTATAATACACAAGACCTGATTTTGAAAAGGGTGGGCCTATGGGGGTTAGGGTTAAGCAGGAGTTTTAGTTTCCCTTTTCAGTATCTGCCCAGTTTCCGACGACTTAATATTGCAATCAGAAAGGTAACATTTTTCACTTTTTATAATTTTCAAAAGTTACAAAAAAACTTTTTTCATATTTTTTTTTGCGTCAATTTTTTATTGAAAAGTCACTTTTGATATATTCTATCAAAAACCAATAAAAAATTTAAATTATTTAGAAATAATAGAGAAAAAAAATGATCAATTTTTGCCCTATAAAAATATATTTGTTGTGCTAAAAATTTTTTTCTCTTAAAAACAAGAATGTTTTACAGATATTTTTTTTGGGCTTTTTGGAACCATTTTATAGCTTAGCAACAAAAATTTAGCATTTGGGGTTAGTATGTAAACATTAACCATTGTTTTATACACACATTAAACAAATAAAACTTTAAAATTTACCCTTCACACTATTAAGGGGGAACCCCCTTTTTTCCTTCTTTTTTGTTTCAAATCCGTAAGCTTCGCGTTTGTAGAAACTTTAATTTTCCATTTCCCCCCTCTGTTAATCTCTTGTGTACAGCTAGAAAACTCGTCGCCTGTGGGGTTGACTGATGAGGTATAAATTATTTCCCAAAAATAGATTCCGAGACAAAGAAAGTAGAGATAGGTTTTTTTTTATTTCTGGGCAAAATTGGGCCTATAACCTTAATATTATGAAATTTTTTTATACATAAATAATTTAATTGAAAGTTAATATTAAAAATAAAGGTCCAATAAATTTAAATGGGGGTAAATCTTTTAAATTTTTTAATAATTTTTCATAATAGACCAAAATTTAAAAACTCTTTGGATAAAAAACAATTTTTTTTTACATTAACTTTATATAAAAGGATTTTATTTAAAAATAATTTAAAAATTTTTAAAAAGGGATTGTTTTTTTGGGAAATGCATAAAACTTTTTTCTGACAAGGATGTAAAAAAAAAAAAGAAATGTTAAATAAAATGAAACCCCCCCCCCCCCCCCCCCCAAAATGCGTTTGGCATTATACCTAATTTTTTGTAGGAAGAACGGGTTTTTGAAAAAAAAAATAAATACTAACAAAAAATGGTGGTCAAGTTGAGGCATTTTTTTAAATTTATTATTTTAAAGGTAGGCTTTTATTAATATCGAAAGTTAAAGATGTAAATTTACTTTACTTAAATATGAAATAAATCATTAGTTTTACAAAGTTTGTGATGTCATTTACTCTTTTTACGATCAAAATTTAGTACACTCAACCAAAAGACAATAAAAATTAAATTAATTAATAAAAATTTTCAATACGTATTTAGACAAAACAATTGTAAAAAAGTTAATACTTTTCCCACGTGTTTTAATTCCAAATTATTTACAAAGCCAGTCTTTTAGCGTTGGGGAAAGAAATAAAATAAAACCAATGACAAACTAAACCCTTCTTTTTTTATTAATAAAAAAAAATTTTGAAAGTGTCTAATTTTTAAAAATTATTTTAATTAAGTTTGGAAGTTTTGATTAACTAATGTTGAAAATTAAATATAAACTTGTAAGATTTTTTTAAATGATTGAGTAATGTTGTTTTGGGGGTTTCCATTTTTTTACGTATCAAAAAATGGTATGAAAAAATAAAAATTTGAAAAAATTTGTCTTTAAAAAAATTTAAAATAAATTTCATTAGAGTCACGTCAACATAATTTGACAATAAATAAAAAAAAGTAAAGGTAAATAATATGGATGCAATAGTTTTTGTTACAATTGCATTAATTAAAGCAGTGAGTTAGCTAAAAAGGGGTTTTACTTTCTATCCAGCCCAAAAAAAAACACAATAGGTTTTTATAAAAAATACCCATTAAAAAAAAAAAAAAAAATATTTTATATTTTGAATACAAAGAATTGTATAATTTTTTTTAAAAGTGTTAGTCTTTTTTTCCTTTTTTATTTAAATATGATTAATTTTTTTAAAATAAAAATGAGATAGTTTGGAAATGGAATTAAAAATAAAAATGGGATAGTTTTCAAACTAAGTTATTGAATATTTTAATAAATACACATAAAAAATTTAATTTAAAAATTTTTTTGTAAGAACCAAAATTTTTACTAACAATTGCTTTGAATTTCTTTTTTTTGGAATTTTGTTAACTAATTTATTTTTTAAAATTCCAAAAAAAAAAATTTATTTATAAAAATATAATTTATTGCTAGGCGTGGACGTTATCTTTTTTTAAGTAACAGCTAGGCACTAATTAATATGTTAAAATGTTTGGGTTTAATCAGAAAACAACATAAGATCTTTAAATCAACCACAACAAACCCAATAAAACCTAATAAGCCCAACTATTTTTAAATACCCCGGATTTTTTTCAAGCTGAGCACGAACTATTCTTGAGAATAAAGGGTTTTGAATTTCTAAAAATTTTAAACAATTAAAATAAAATTCTAAATCTACTTGTGTGTTTTGTGTATGATTTTTAACCCCACCACACATAATATACAAGGCACAAACATTTTGGGTTTTTGTGATCCCCCTCCTGCCCAAAATTTAAAGCGAAAGGGTTTTTCCAAATTAAATGTATATATCAATCGGTTCGGTATTTTGGGCTTTATACAATTAATAAAAGATTTAAAAAAAAACTCTCAAAGTAGGCAGTTTTTACTCGCACACCATATTTTAAAAATTAGCAGGATCAATCTTGCTTAAATGTTTTAGAGGTTTGAAAAAAAAAATAAATGGTACAGTGCACCCGCACAGCATCCCTTATGGGAACTGCGACAAATTATAAAAATTTGTTTCCTAATTGTAATATAAAAGGGGAAGTAAAAACCCTTTGGGGTTGGCTACTAAATGATAAAGTATGAGGATTGTGTGTACTTACATTTTTTTTTTACGTGAAAATGTTTATAAATTATAGTTTTTCCTTTAAATTTTTCACAAAATAATAAAGAAAAAAATGTTTCAAAGCAAAAAAAAAATGTTTTTTTTAATGTATAAGGTAGTTCTGATAATTTAAATGCCAGCTTTAACATAGAAAATTTGTGTTTTTCCCTAAAATTTAAAACTTACCCGATAAAAAAGACTAGTGCAGAATTTTCTTTTTTTTTTCTTCTTGGATTTATATACCATATATTTATATTCCCCAATTTTGTATATTGGGTCAGTGGCAACCAATAGGGGGAAAAAAAAACTAGGAATTTGTTCCCCAAATCAATACTAGTTTAAAATACTTTAAATTATGTGATTGTTAAAAAAAAAAAGCTTTAAAAAAGATGTTTTTGGGAGTGATAAGATCCCTTTTTAAAAACCCAGGTTTGATTCATATTTCAAAAGAGAAAAAATGCTCTAAAAATTTAAAATAACCCCTGAGTTTCCAAAAAAAAAAAAAGCAAATTCATACTAGTTATTATTGTATCCCAAGGGCCCAAGCCAATAAATATTGAATTAAAACTACCTTATTTACTGTTTAAAAAATAACAAAAATAAATACAAGGAACGATCAAAATCTACTAGTATTGTGATTTCAAAAAAACTAACTCGAAACTTCGATAAATGTCAAGTTTTTATGACCCCCTGAAACCAAAAACATGATTTCCCCAAAGCCGTCTGTCTGTCCATCACTTTTCCCCTTTGGAAAACCCTTTTATATACTTAAACCTTATTTTTAAATTATTACTAACCCTTAAAAATTAATTTTATAATTTTTTACCCCTTTTTAAAACTTTTTGTTACCCTAAAAATATTTCCCGGGGAAAGCTGTACTTCATGCTATTAATATAAAAAAAAAACAAAGTGGTTTAGGGGTGTGTTCAGAAAAATCAACCCCCTTTCGGTAAATGAAAAATTAAAATTTTTTAAGTCTTTTAAAGGGGCCCCCTTTTTTTAAAGGGAAAATTTAAAAAATGGGAAATTTAAAAATTGGGCTCCAGGCTTGGGGGGGGAGTAAAAATAAAAAGAGTTTTAACTTTGTTAAAATTGAAATTTGGGGAAAAGGAAAGGAAAATAAAAAAAGAAGAGTTAAATTTTAAAATTTTTGAGTAACGCTGGCGAAATTTAAATTATTTTTCCCTAGTTGCTTGGTATTGGGGAAGGGTAATTATTAAAGTAGCACCCTTTGAACGTCCTTTTTTAAAAGTTTGTTATACAAAAATGGATCAGCCTGCTAAAAAAAAAGGGGGATGATTCCCCCCTAAACCTTATTTGAAATAAGTCTCTTCTTAGCCCCCCCCCCTTTTAAAAAAAATTAATATTTAGTCAAAAAAAAAGTTAGCTATCTGGACAGTTTTTGTTTGGTGATTTTTTAAACGAGCGTTGAACAATGCTTTGAGTGAAAAAAAAAAATTTCAAAAATTTTTTTTAAATAATTAAAAAATGCAAGCATTTGTAAACCAAAAAAAAGTAGTAAAAAAAATTTTGTGTTGTAAAACAAAATTATCTTTAAAACATAAAACACAAAATTTTTAAAAAAAATAAATTAAAAAGGGGAATTTTGTATAAATGTTAACACAATCAATATACTATTTAAAAAAAATTTCCTGTTATGGAACAGCCGTTTTTAAAAAAAAGTTTTATAATTTAAACCTTAAAAATTTGGCCCAATCTTTGTTTACTTTTTTTAAAAAACCCCTAAAATTTTTATTCAACTAATGGTTTAACCAAAAAAAAATTTTTAAAATTTTTTGAAAAAAAAAATAAAATATATTTTGCTTTATATTTGACATTTTTTAAAAAAAAGAAGTTTGTTTTTGGCTCAAACTCCTCAATTTGTTATTCGTAAAAATTTTTTTTTAATGGAAAAAAAAAATGCAGATTAAAAAAATGTTTTAAAAAAGTTGCCAAAAAAAGTATTTGGATTTTTTGTAAGGTTTTCCCCCCGGCTCCCCAAAAAAAACAAACCCAGATAAGGTCCTCCCACTTCTTCGATTTGTTTTTGTCATTGCCTTCTAAACCCTTCGAACATCAAATTTACCCCTTAATAAGGTGGGGGATGAAGGGGGAAAAGGTGAAATGTACCCTTTTTTGCAAAAAGAAATAAAATAATAAATTTAGAAAAAATATCTCGAGGACCGGCTGCGAATTGAACCCCCCATCTCCCCGTTCCCGTAGGCTAGGGTAAAGACCTTGATTTGTTTAGTCCATGGCCCCATGAAGATTTTAGTTTAGTTTTTTTTTCCCATTCTCGAACAATATTTGGTTTTGTGTTTGTTGCGCTTTTTCAACTTTGTTTTAATCTATAATAATGTAGCATTTGGTGATTCATGGGCTTGGAGTAAAATGCTGCCCAAGGCCCCGGGTTGGGGTTAAAACCTCAGGGGGTCAAAGGGGTTTTTTAATGTAACAATTTGAAATTCTTTTGGGGGGGAAAATAAAAGCCTTGGGCCCGTTGTTTGGTTGTAAAAATAACCCCGTAAGGTTTTGAAAATACCTTTCCCCAAAATTTTTAGGGGCCCCCTTTTTTCTCACCATAAAAAATTTGTGTGCTTTAAAATCTTTGGTTCAGAAAACGCACATTAAATAAAAAATAAATAAAACTAGGTTGGCCCCTTCTTTACCCCCGCAATAAAAAAATTAAAAAAAAAAAAATTAAAATGTTTAATACCAAAAAAATTATTATCATTAATCTGGCCCTGCTACTATCATCTGTTTTTACACATTTTAATTATAATAACGGAATAGAGCTAAGGAAAATATATATTAAAAGTAAGCGTATCCGCATTTGCGTGAAGGAAGCGTGGATAAACACTTAGGAAGAATAGCCCTCGGTCCACGTGGCTGAGATTTGAACCCAGAACTTCCAGCTACGATCAAACCAAATATGATCCTGAAACTTACCTCGCGCACCCAACGATTCAGATATATTAAATCATTGTTCGATAAAATATCTCTTTAAAATATTTATTAGTGTTGTGATTTATGAAAACATTTTCTTACGAACATAATAGTTTTAGTTCCTACGTTGTATTAAATAAACTATTAATATTTTTAATGAAAAGCTATTAATGAGAAAGTATGTTTATTATTACTATTTTTAAAAACTATTAGGAGTGAAGATGTATAAATTGTTAGATAATCTAAATACCTGTTTCATATTCGATATAGATACAATTTAAATTCTAACACTTATCGAGGAATAGCTATTTCATTTATTTGTTTGGAGTTTTGTACTTTATAGGGGGGTGGTTTTTTTTTCCCCCATGGGCACGGTTTTAGTTTTATTATTATTATTATTATTATTATTATTATTATTATTATTATTATTATTATTATTATTATTATTATTAGCACCCGTTCGGTTATACCTACTTACGCTAAGGTGCAATGGTAGGGTGATTGTGAAATCAAATGGAGGGCCTACAGTTTAACGTGGGATTCGAACCACTGTGGAGGCCTGGCACTCCACACATTCACAAGTTGTGATTAATACACGTATTGTAAAGGGGGTGAAGGATTGAGCCCCGGCCCCATAGCAGAGAAGTCTCAAACTAGTTTACTTAGTGAAACTTGATAAATTTGTTTGAAACTTCACAAATATATCAACACCAAAAAAAATTACACATGGACTAAATAAATAAAATAATTATTACTCAAAATGTATTGCATTTTTATAGTAAAAAAACAAACAAAAAAATTAAAACTATTCTCACTGAAGAATATTTTTTTAAAAACCCATTTTGGGGGACGTCAGTTGCAACACAGCCTCATGGAACTGCGAGGGAGCTAGCGGGTCGTTGAGGGTGGAGGAAATGGCTTCACGAGACACACCCCAGCAACCGGTTGGTAGACTCAAATTTAAAAACAACGATATTGTCTTTTAAAAATACAACACTTGATGTGCTGGTTCAGAAAACTGTTCAGGTGAAAAGGTATTCAATTATGCAGGGAGTGAAATAATAATGGTTTACATATTTTCTTAAGTTTATTTTTAATTAATAAATATAATTTTTTAAAATACGACCTTGTTCAAATTTATTAATTAAATACATATTCTAATATTTTTTTAAAAAAATCTAAATTATTCAGGAAATAGCCAAAGAGATAATCTTTTTAAAAACAGAGACATACAATTTTTGAAAAGTTATTTTGGGCGTAATAATGGAAGAAAAATCATAAAAAATTATTTTAAAACTTTTGAAGTTCAATTTTTTATATCTTTTTAATGGTTGGATTTACAGAAAAAAAATAACTTTTGTTGTAACAAACAACCTTTATTTTAATAGGAGAAAATTTACAAATCTATTAAAATAATAACTACCATCAGATTTAAGGAGGTTAGTAGTACAAGTATTTTAGATATTTTGTGGGAGTTCCCCCTTAACATGCACTTATCTCTAGGTACGCTGTTCTTGAACTGTCGTGGTTTATATTTTATCAAACTGCAAGTTAGGGGTTGATAACTAGAAACTCTCCGCTATCTCCCCCCCCCCCCTTCTTTCTTAGTTGGCACCCTTTTAATTATTCTTTCTTTGCGGACTAATTTGTCATGTGTATTCGGAACTTCAATTTAAGTTGTTTTAAGTTTAAAGGTATTGCTCTTTCCGATTTCAAAGATTAACCCTTCCCCACTCTCCCTATATTCACAAATACTTCCTATTTCTTTTGTCAACATTTTATCTTTATCAGAACCAGCTTGTTTCTGGTGCCAATGTACACAACCCCAAAATAAATAGTTTCTATAAATATATTTTAAAAAAGTAGGGCGGCAGGGACTAGTTTTAAAACTTTTCTTACGTACCTTTATTTTGATATTTTTTAAACCATAAATAATATTAAAATTTTTAACTTTTGTAGGAGGGTTGGGGTGTTGGGGGGGGGGGGGAAGGGTGTTGGCCGGGTGTTGTCTGTTTTGGATTTAATTTGGTTTATAAGTCGTGTGTTGATATAATCATTCAGTTCAGAAAGTAAATGTTAAAATCCCCAAATATACAAACATGAATAAATCAAATCATGTTAGAATACCAATTAATACTACAGTGTAATCAAAATACATTTTTAATAAAAAAATAGCCTCTGTTAACGAAATTTAAGAGCTCAGTCTTGCAATATAATGTGTCAAAATCCAAAATATTATATCGTAGGTACTTGATCGATTGCTTAAAATCATACATTCAAACCACTTAAGATGAGCCATTAATCAAAAAACCCTTTTGAGTAACTGCAAAATTGAAACGAACAAAGAGATTTTTTAAATACGTACATGCATTGTTTATTAAACTTGGTTTAAAGAACGTCACTGCCAAATTTCGTTGAAATTGGGTCGACGCATTTGACCGTTACCAGTTACAAAAATACACTATGCCAAATTTTTTAAATTTAAAACAGAACCTTTCTTCACTTGTTCATATAAAAATTATTGTGTTAAAAATCAAGAAAGATACTTTAAATGTATTATATAATATGTGTATCTGATCTGCCCTTTTTAAGGAATATAATATTATATAATACGTTGTTTAGTTTTCTGTATTAAACAGGGAATGAACCTTAACACAGCATTACCAACTCGAGTTGACCTTGAAATCGTGATTGTGGTTGGTCTACTCTTGTCCTTATCAAACGTATTGAGACCAACAACTACACATTCTAAGAAATGATGGCGATCTTACAGATTAGATCCTGGACAAGCTATAATAAAGGTTTAACAAATTACCCTGGCTATAGTACACCACACAAGCTGATAATAAAATATCATCAATAATAGTAATGTCACGAAATATATATAAGATATAAAATAGAGATAGGCCTAAAGGAATTTGATCAAAAATATGGTGGGTAAGGCTAAGGCTCTAAACTAGCCATTAGCTTTCCTGGTGTATGGAGGAATTAATTTCTGAGGTGGGAACACCATTAAAGTGAATTCCATTACCCCCAAATGGTAGGATGATACGTGATAAGGATGATGGTAGAAAGTAGAGGCGACCTTGAGTTTAACGTGGAATCCGAACCACGGTGGTGGGCTGACACTCCAAACATTCACAAAGCGTGAAAGCACACACTTAGGGTAAAGGAAGGGTTTGGTAATCAGATAAATCTGCGTTGGGACCGGGATTTGAACCCCGGACTCCTAGCACAAAAGTCTGACACCTTACCTCTAGACTACTAGGTACCCTGGTCAAAAATATTGTTGAGCTCTTTGTAATACATTTTAAAATGGATTACGTAGGTATTTGTTTGTCTCTGCACACATTCCACAAGCCCGGAGGAATGTCTAGATGTGTGATGAGATTACATGTTTGAGATTCTAGGCTGTGCATTATAAGCAACACAGCTTAAACGTTGAGCCAGAAAAAATATTATGAGCAAGCGCTCCTAGACCTTGAAAAACTCGTTAACGAGGTATAATTCTAAAAGAAAACAACCTAAGAAACCGAAGGTTAACGAACGGTACAAGATAATGACCATGAATAGTTTGTGATTGAAACTAGGAGAAACTTAAAAATCAACTTAAAACGGATGGTTTGTAGATATATGGCTTTTTGTTACAATCCCTCTTAGGCTTTTTATGGTCAAAAATGACTTTATCTACTCTTATGTAAAACATGTTTATCAAATTACATCTGTTTTAATTGTGTTTATTTTCTATCACTGCATCTTACTACCTGTTCATGTTATATACATAAATTATAATTAATCTAATGGCGTAGAGATGAGGAAGGAAGCATTTTAGAGTAACTTTACCCGTATTTGCGTGGATGGAGGGTGGGAAACAATTTAGCAAACAGAACCCTCAGTATAACCGACCGGGCTTAGAGCCCAGATTTCCCCATCAACAGCACAGTCTAACACGAGAGTGACGGCTTGTTTGACCATTCGGCCACTGAAGCGGGTATCAATTTAATTAATTAATAGAAATAAATTCGCTTTTTTACCATAATATATTATTTCCTGGATTTGATGGGTATTTCTAGTGTGTAATTGGTTAATGATCTAGTCCGAGGATGGGAAATAGCCCTATCATGTAGGGGGTTAGTCATATAGCTGATTTCTATTCTTGTGAAGGGGAGTCGCACGAAATATATTTGGAGGGAAGTGGTGAGACCGAGAATTTCCTAGCTTGAGGCGTTCTGAAATTGTAAAAATTCACAGCTGACCAGGGATAGTACAAGGGCAATGTTGAGAACATCGGGGGATTCAGGTAAATAGAATAGGCCTACCCTCCAGTTAACAGGGGCCAAAGGGGTTTTTACCCAGAAAAATGGTAAAATTAGGGGCAATAATTAGGCCTTTAATTGAGGTTTTAGGCTAATGTAATTTTTGAGTCATTTGTTATTGTGAGACTTTTCAATTTATAAGCATTATTTGTTTTTATATTCACCATCATTGCATGTAGGAAAACTAACAAGTTTCGGCTGGTAAAAACTCTAAGTTTTATCAAGCGATCAACTTAAAACATTACCCAACCTTCTTAAGGCTACTAGTGTCTAGTAGTATTAGTAGTAGTATTAGTAGTAGTAGTATTAGTAGTAGTAGTAGTAGTAGTAGTAGTAGTATTAGTAGTATTAGTATTAGTAGTATTATTATTAGTAGTAGTAGTATTAGTAGTAGTAGTAGTAGTAGAAGTAGTAGTAGTAGTAGTAGTAGTAGTAATAGTAGTAGTAGTAGTAGTAGTAGTAGTAGTAGTAGTAGTAGTAATAGTAGTAGATTTAAAACTAGTAGACAGTGAAAACGGCGTTACTAGCTTCTTGATTAACTAAGCTTTCTATACAACCAACTACAGAAGGTATCTCCTTTCAATGCTTGATATTCTATGAAACTGAGGACTTTTGAAGAGTAGGGCTCGATAGATGGGATATTTAAAATTTGTCTGTACAAGTTTGTGGTAAAGAGCTTTCATGATAGAAAGTATTGAGGTACAGCGTAGTTGTAGAATTTCACAACTCAAGATCCTGATTCCCCACAAAATTCCAAACTTTCAAGCTTTTCCTCACTATTATGGGGTTGAAGACCTACACACCCTTCTCCCTCCCTTCCCCATTCCTTCCCCCTCTACCGCCACAGAGCGACGTCCCTGGCCTTGTGAACTTGTAGAGTTGAAGATTCATCCCTTTGGCAAGGGTGCCAAAATCCATATAGAAATTATTATTACTCGTCATTTCTGGGTAGGGTGTGTGTGCGGGAGAAGAGAGGTTTTGTCCTTCAGGTCCTCATCATAACCAACATCATAAATATCAACTGTTTACAGCCGGTGGCTGGGTCAGTTTAGTAGTAGCCTCCATCTTCCTCCATCCTTCCACCATTCTTCCTTCTTTAATTGCGACCATTCTTCTCTTTTTACAAGCACAATTTATTTTAGCTGCCTATCTCAACATTTCTTCGCCTCCCCTGCTGTACTTTTCCAACATTCTTCATTTCCATCATTTTTTGTGGCATCCTCTGTGTTTACATTCTCATTACATGCCATAACATCTCAGTTTTGCTTCTTCTACTATCTCATGTACTTCCTATACCCTCTTCCCCTTTATCCCAGATAACTTCATTCCTAAATTCTTTTCTCCTCGTGAAAGCTAACATGGTCCTCACAAACTTCATTTCCATGTCCTCCACTTTCCTAGTCTCTCTTACATTCAATGTCATTGTTTCTGCCGCATATGTGACAATAGTTACAATGTAAGCCCTGTTAAACACTTCCTTTTACTTTAAGGGCACTTCTCTTCACAATAGTATGTCTCTTACACAGCTATAGAACAATTCTCCCTGCTGTCTTCTTCACATTAGATCCTCTCTACTTCCACCTTTCGCCTCAATTACGCTTCAGAGATATTTTACGTTCTGTACTTTTCTTAGCTTTACTCAATCCAATTTTATAGCTTTACTAGGCCTTATCTTCTTTCTAGTAATTACAACTTCTTACACTTTGCCATGATAATTTTAATTTCATACTCTTTCACATCCTTATTCCATTCCTGTAACTGTTATTTTACTTCATATTCCTGCTCCCACTATACGATCAGCAAACATCATTTCTTTCATTCTTTCCTCCCCAAGTTTTCCTCACACTTTGTGGTTGAACATTTCCATTACCATTATAAATAGCAGTGGTGAGAGGGCACTCTCCTGCTTCATTTCATTTTTAATTTGGATCTATTCCGTCCTCCCACTGCCAGTCTTAACACAACTCCTTTTATCCTCTTACATGTTTTCACTATAATTACAACTTTTCTTTCCATTTCGACCTCCACTAACACTTTTCAAAAATTAATTTTACCACACCTTAATATGCCTTCTTCACATCTGGTTTCGATCGTTCAAAACCTATCGTATGTGGTTCAAACCTCCTATAACGTGTTTGGGTATTTTTCCGGCTTGACTGAGCTGTCCGTGTGGTGATTCTGAAGGAGGACTGGGAGTTTCCTTCCTCTTGTGAACTAAATATTGATGGTTTAACATAATTAGAATATTTTTGCAACCCAGATGGAAAATTATGTGGACATATAAATAGAGCGGTGATGTAATTGAATACGTGGATCTTCGTACTAATATGTTGACGTTACTATAATTTATGTCTTTATGAACGATTTTTCAAGCTGTATGAGAAAATATATCCGTTTAGAGTTAGATTAGCGAGTTCTGTTATCTGGCACGAACTTTACAAGATCAAGGCTACTACCTTTAAGTACAAACGAAGTGTACATTTCCATAGTGGGCTTCTGAAATCCTCCATACATGTTAAAGTGTCCCATGCATAGCGAGCTAGTTGATTAAATAGTTGCCTTATTTGCCAATGGGTGGCAGCCAAAATTCCCTTCAATTTAAAGAAACCTCGATTAGGTCCCGTAATTTACAGAGATGTGCTCAGCTAAGAGTGAGGTGTCTTATTTGAAGGGAATTTATTCAGAATTATGCCTCTAGCTGATATCGTTCGTTACTTTTCCTCACAGGCATCTAATTTCAGCATGTCAAACTTGCGGCCCAATCTATGATTCTGTGCAGTCCACGGAGCTTATAAAGAGCCAACATTCAATTTGGCCTGAACTTTATTTTCATAAATATGACTGTACGGTGTCGGTTGCTGCTGTCCTGCGAGCGGTTCGAAGGGGAGAGAAGAATACTTAGGTTGGAGGTTGGGGAGCAGCTTAGGAGGACGGAGATGGTGGGAGACCCCAGGAGCTATGCGTGCTTCCTGAGGTTTGCTACAGCGGTAGGAAAGAAGAAAGAACGTCGAGGTAACATAGTTATGTAATAATGTCTTACTTTAGAGGTAACTAATTATGTTTTTTCTCCACAGGTTAGTCTTAAGTGCGATTGAGTGCAATTTGCGATGGAGGGGGCTTTTTACTGGGGGTTAGGTTTAGAGTGGGTTAGGGCCTGGGGCTTGACTTGCTCTTGTTTGAGGATTTCCTGTTAGGGCTTCTTTTTCAAAATTTAAATTGCAATTTTAGAATTGCTTGCACACTCTTTGGCTTTAAATTCATTGTAAGGAGGCGGTCCTTCAGAAGGGCCGGGGTGGGTACCTCCACGAGGTCCCCGCTGGGCAACGTAGGGTAAAGACTTAGAGTCGATCCCTACGGCTGAATCCCACCTCCCCCACGTGGCGAACACCAGCTGCAGGGGGTCCTCCTACTCTCGGATACGGGTGAATGCGTATACGAGGGGTTTTCCCGGGCTCGTTGAAGCGTCACTTGCCCCTTGAAGCCGTGGTTGCGCTGCGAAAAGTCTCTGACTTATGTGCGGCGTAGCGGAAAGAGGTCCCAATTGGGCGATAGAGGGAGTGCTTTCTGTACGGTGTCGGTGAGTAAGAAAAATGTAAAGATAGATAGCGGGTGAGAGAGATAAGCCTGCAGTGACCTGCTATAGTGAATAGTTCTTGTCCCTCTTCCAAGAAAACTAGCAGGTAACGCCTAAGACAACGCTGCCAATGTAAAGTTTGAGATTTGAGAATCTGCTAGTATCATGGAATATTTAAACAATAGAGATGGGAGGGAAGGGATGAAGTGGTATTTTAACACTTGAATCTGGTATATTAAAAAGCAGGATCTGCTTGAAAGAACTAGTAAATAAAGTGGGAAATTTAACATTATTATGGGGAAACAAGCAAAATTTAGCATAGCAACTGGCATAATATTGTTCACTGTGTTGGCAACATTGGTAGTGTATTTTTGATTCGTATGTTTTGTCATACTTTCTAATGAACAGTGAAAAGTAAACATTCCTTAGTAGTTTCATATTCAAACGTTAAGAGGCAACAATAATATTAAGCCCGAATGGGTAGAAAAACTTGGTGATAAAAAATTTAAATGGTCCCGTTTGTATACCGTAGCGATGGTTCATCTGATTTATTCTAATTTCTTAGGTGAAATATAAATAATTGGCAACATAAACATAATTTGAACGCATTCTAATTTAATTATCTTTTATTGTATTCAGTAAAGAGTGAATTGTTAGTAACGCTTCAAATAGTGTGACCCTCTAAATGTTAGTTTCACAATATTTAAAATGCAAAATCGAATAGTAGGGCTGTATGTTTCGGAAAAAGTGGGAGCTGGAATATTTTGTTCACCAAATAAAATTAGTAACAATGTTTCACTCAAATGAGCAGGGAGCAGAACTCACCTAGCAAAGATTGACCTACGACCCCTTGACCTACTTTCAATTTCATTCTATTTTGGGTGGGATCTCCCCTGTAACGTCATCCCTCAGGAAGATTTTACCTTGACCTACTTTCTGTGCCTTGTATTATATTTATATAAATCATTTTGGAAAATAGGATTCGTCCTTGGTGCCAGTTTAATGGCATGTCATGACAAAACAGGAATTGGCATCCCTGATGACGTCAACATCTATTTAGGGAACTATGACTCAGCCCCTGTCTTAGTTTTGTAGCACGACATGTCGAGACAAGAATAGGTAGTTGATACAGTCAGAATTTATTTTGGGATGTATCTATTTGTGAAACGTGTGTTACACGTTACAAGTTTACAAAGCAGCATTCAAATGTAACACTCACTCCTTCGCCCCTTAGGAGACATATACGTTCCCAACACACCTACATGTTGTCCGCTTGTAACTCGGTATCAGACTGACGAGGGCAACGATATCCCGTGCCGCTGCAGTGATATCATGCCCTGGTATGTTCTACAAGTTTCTGGGTCAGCGTCGAATCATCCAGTCAGACCACGCATTGCGTCATTATTTTTCTCTCTTTTCCCCTCTCTACCTTTCTGCTCATCATCCGTTGGTTCCATCTCTGTGTTCACGAGATCATGCTCTGGGATTATATTTTGCCATATTTAATCTAAGTCAATACTTGTAATATCACTGACTTCAGCTACCTGAAGCATAATTATGTAATCTGCGTTTTTCAAGAGTTGTTTCATCCGTCACCAGATGACGTTATTATGACGTAATAATTTTCTTCCGAGAATGTTACCTCTTTGCTTATTGTGGTTTTACTATTATTGTTCCGCTGGGACGGGCTTTTGGCTTAAACCATGTATGTAGCATTACCTTAACTAATGCTTTGTGTTGTAACTAAAAAAAGTACTAACCCCAACTCTAATTTTGCCATTAGGTCAGTCCTTATAACTTACTTCCAACTCTATTCATGCTTTTGTTTTCTTTATATTTAATAAACGTTATTCTTGCTACCCTCTGTCTATTATTTCCTTTGGGGAGATTTAGGGCTGGGGGATTATATTTGTATCATCTATTTTGAGAAATATGACATAGTCCCGGTGATAGGGTATCAGCAAATGTCAAGACAGGAATAGACCACGGGGGATGTTGCAACCATGATTACGTCAGAATATATTTTAGGAAATAACTATGTATAATATAATCTATTTTGGGAAATATGCCTCAGAGCCAGCACCAGTTTGGCTATACTACACGTCGAGACAGGAGTAGGCAGACGTTAAAATATTTTATGGAAAACCTATATTTAAAGAAACTAGTTTGGGAAACATGATTAATCCTTCGTGCCAGATTGGTGGCACGAAACGTCGAGAGATGAATAGAACAAGGGGGATGACGTGAACCTGTATTTATAGGGACTCATACCTGGTGCCAAGTTGATATAGGAATAGGCCATGAGTTCTGGATGGACATAGAGTTGATTTTTCTACAATAAAACATTTTTTAATATATGTATATATATATATATATATATATATATATATATATATATATATATGCGTCATTCTTTTAAATATGGATTATATAATATATATTATCCATATTTACAAGAATGACACATACATTGGTTCATATTTTTCTATACACTGTCTCTTATGTGCTAATAAAACTGTTTTTAGTTCATCATCCAATATGTAATAGTCCTAACCGACAACATGATGTGTTTATTAGGTAGCACTGATCAGATTTAGGTTTATGATGTGTTTTCACCGAGGGCTGCTTGAGTTCTATGACATCCGTGGTTTCTCTCAGCGTATCTCATTCATCCATGACAAGTATGTTGATAAAATTGTTCCAATATCTGAAGATGGGTGTTTACCATATATAGCTTCAATCAACGGCAACATCGATGAGGTCCCAAACTTAGCACAGTTGCACCCAACTTGGTTCAAGGCATGTCAATAACTGATGACAACCATTCTATCAACGGACATGAGTCTCAGAGATATTTGATGAGTAGTTTGGTTCTTCTTCTGAGGAGGATGTATTTTGTTGAAAACCATTGATATGACCGACATATAGTTGCCCAGCAGTGGCGTATTATCTGGGTATGCTAGTCCTGCACTGCTTACCCATAATGATATAGACTATATTTTTGTTAAATTCAATGCTGTCTGTGTGAACTGTGTAAATACTAATGTTTGAATTGTTAATATACGTGTAATGAATTATTAATTTTAAAATTAATATTGGTCCATATCCCAAGAATACTATGTTTTAAGTAATTCTTCTTCCAAAAAGTCATACTTAGCACAATAGGAAACCCAGGGCTTACTGTTTGAAAACCGCAAGGCAAGCTAGGGAGGCTTTAATGACCTTGCCCAATGTCTAGGGGTTGGCAACATATTCCTTTCCGCTCGCCCATAAGTTATTGGCCAATGAGTTTGGGAATTTACACCCCAGGTCCTGCTATTCATGTGTAGCAGGCTAAGCGTTGTGCCAACTATTGAAAAAATAATCAAGATCGCAATGTTTATTTATTAAGCTAATTTAGTATAGTTTAAGTAAAATTACATGAAATATATATAATACACTATTAATATATACTAATTACACTACACTATAAATTATACACTAACTAAATACATTGAGCTATGTTTAGGTAGTCCAGTCACAGGTATTTGGCAAACACATTTAACCACTTTTTCAATTTTAGGCATTTCAGCACTGACAGAGTGGCCAAGGGGGGAAGGGTAGGGGTAGGGCGGGTGACGAAGCTGCCTTAACCGTAGTTGACGGTAATTCTTGTTTTTCTTTAGTTTAAGGGATCGTGGAGATTTAATATTGTTGTTTTTGTTTTACATTAACGACTTATGAATCATTGTGATTTTATATAATCATACAACAAAGAATCCCAAAAGTCAGGAGTGTGATTTCACCCTTTCAAGATGATTTAGAAGGAAAAGCTGAAATAAAATATATTTTCATTTTATTTACTTTAGGTGACCTGGTGGTCTAGGTGTAAGGTGTCAGACTTCTATGCTGACGGCCGGGGTTCGATCCTCTGTCCCGGCAAAGATTTATCTGATTACCAAACCCTTCCTTCACCTCTGACAAGACATCTTGTGAATGTGAGGAATGCCAGGCCTCCACGTGGTTCGGATTCCACGTTAAACTGTAGGTCCTTCATTTCATCTCACTATCACCCTACCATTACACATTAGCGTAAGTGCGTATAACCCGAACGGGTAGTAAGACGCGGTGCTAATAATAATAATAATATTTACTTTACATACTTTATTTACTTTGGGTAGGCATTCAATCAAGGCTATAGCAAGAATACAATTTGGATAGAAAAGCGGGTTTGGGGTTGCAGAGCCTCCTTAGCCTGTAGGCCGAGAATATTTATGAATATTAAATTATATTGTAACGTGTTTTACTATTTACAAATTATTTATATATATATATATATATACACTTAAGAGTACAAACATCGGTACAACTATTATACATCAATATATACACGTACAATACTTGGTCACCGTGTCCACATCTCTAGTATGACACGACCTGTCCCAAATGCACTCACAGGAAGACTTCTCTGCTACATGGCTATTTGCACCTGTAGCCCCACCCCTCTTTCCAAATTCAGGTTACAGAGGTGGGTACGCTCACTGCACTCGCAAAATAGTCACTACATCTATCCGTTACACTATTCCCTCCTTTTTAAGAGGCTCTCCTGAGCCACTATAATACATAACACTAAGAGGTTTTTCTTACTATTCAGGAAAGTCATTAGGATCACACATACAGATAGTATCCCGTGGGCTTCCTCTGCCTTGAAGGGTAGCGTCTCTCTGGAATAATCCTGGGTAGCACAAATAATTCCGGACTATTAGTTTTGGTTTCATCTTCATTATAAATATCTAAACTAGAACTTCTTGGTAAAATACTAGGCCCTAAGTCTTTCTCAGGTGACAAGTTTTCATAAACATTTGTCCCTTCCCTGTCTGTAGTTGATGTTTGTTAACTTAGGACCGAACTGCATGGCTTCAGCCAGTTGAAATGTGCAATCATCCGTTTCCACTTGGGTGATTCATGTTGAATGCAGCAGACTACATCTGATATTATGGTCTTCACAATATATGGGCCATCCCATGCCCTGTGCAGTTTAGGTGAAGTTCCTTTTCTGACTGCTGGCTGGTGCAGCCACACACGATCACCAACCTTATAGGCACTGCCCATGCACTTCCGGTCATACACATCTTTTTGTACCCGATATGTTTTGCCGAGATGTTCTCGTGTCAAACGATGTGTAGTTTCTAAATTTGTTCTTAACTGTCGAGCATACTCTACGACACTGTCGGAAGGCTCTGGTTCTCCATACATCACGTCAATTGGTAACCGTACCCCCGACCGAACATGAGATATTAAGGGGTGAACTTCGTCGAATCTTGTGGACTGGACTGGTATGCTAGAATAACTTGTTGCAGGGCCTTGTCCCAGTTGTCCTGAGAGTTGTTGACGTACTGGGAAAGCATTGCACATAGAGTTCTACTGAATCTTTCTACCATGCATCTGACTGTGGGTGGTATGGAGTTGTGTGAGTTTTTCTATCCCAAGAAGTTAACAAATTTCTTGGAATAGTTTAGACTAAAACTGGCGTCTTTGATCTGTATGATGTTCCACTGGCACACCAAACTGGCATATGAACTCTTCCACAATAAGCTTAGCTACTGTTGACGCTTCCATATCTGGCTTAGCATATGTCTCCGTCCATTTGGTGAAGTGGTCAGTCACTACAAGAATGTATTTGTTTCCTTGAGCTGTCTTTGGCAAGGTTCCCAAAATATCCACAGCTACACGCTGGAGGGGAAATCCTGCGAGGTAAGTCCCAAGGGGTGCTCTCAGATTGGTGGTCGGTGATTTCCTTCTCGCGCACTCAGGACCTTCTCTATACCACAGCTCTACATCATTGGTCATCCCTGGCCAATAGAACATATGTCAGCTTTTCTTTAACGTCTTTGTAGCACCTAAGTGGCCACCAGTAAACGCATCATGCAACAATCTTTAAGTATTGGTAGATAGGTGGCGTGGTACTACAAGCTGAAGTATATCCTGCTTATTTTCTTCCAGCCAGCGATGGTACAGAAGGCCCCGATGTACTTCTAGTCGTTTCCACTGTGCCCACAAGCTCGTGTAGTTCTCTCCTCTACTGGATGCTTCACAGGCGGTTAGCCTCTCCTTTTCTTCCCGCTTTAGTTTAGCAATGTGTCCGATGGCTTCATCAGCTTCTTGTAGAAATATGTTGTCTGTGTCTGACCAATGAAATGCCCAGATTGAGTTATCCCAGATAAAGTGGATACCGGCAGCTCCTCCTGCCTACATTGTTTACATGGCAAACGTGATAATCCATCAGCAGTTCCGTAACTCTTTCCAGTACGATGCTCTACCATGAACTAAAACTCGGCAAATTGCTCTAGCCACCGGGCAACCTGCCCTTCAGGTTCTTTAAACTGCTACATCCAGCTAAGAGAGTTGTGATTTGTGGGTACTTTAAACTTTTTGTCGTATAAATAACTCCAGAAGTGTCGAGTTGCATACACCAACGCCAACATCTCTCTTCTAGTTGCACAATAGCAACGCTCATCCTTTGTTAGACCTCAACTAAAGTAGGATACCACGCGTTCTTCTCCCTCCTGTACTTGACTTAAAACAGCTCCAAAGCCTGTCCCACTCACATCTGTATCCAAGAAAAACTCAGTGTTCATCCCTGGATAAGCAAGAATTGGAGCAGCTGTGAGACGTTGTTTCAGCTGTTTAAAGACACAATCACACTGTTCACTCCACCTAAACCTCTCTCCTTTTTGTGTGAGCTGGTACAGGGGTGCCGCGATGTTTGCAAATCCCTTTACATAACGTCTGTAATGTGAAGATAGCCACAGAAATTCCCTGAGTTCAGTAATATCACTGCACGAACTTCTTCCAGATCAGTGGCCACACCTCCCTTTGAAATAACGTGTCCCAGAAACTTCACAGTTGTTCGAAATAGATTACATTTCGATGGTTTCGCTTTTAGGCCAGCTTCCCGTAACCACTTGAACACCTCACGTAGTCTAATGATGGGCTCTTCAAAGGTTCTCCCAATCACAATTAAATCATCCAGGTACACAAATGTCGTATCCCACTGGAGGCCCGATAGAACTAGATCCATCAATCTTTGGTATGTGCTTGGGCCATTGCAAACTCCAAAGGGAAGCACCTTAAACTCCCACAGCCCATCTCCTGTTGTGAATGCGGTCTTCTCACGATCCTAAGGAGAAACATCAAGCTGCCAGTAGCCACTCACCATATCGTTTGTAGAAAATAGATTCACACCTCCTAGAAAGTCCAGTAGATCGTCTACACGAGGGAGGGGATACGCGTATTTCTTTGTAACATCATTCAACCGCCGATAATCTATACAAAGCCTAGTTCCGCCATCTTTCCTCTTCACCATAACCACGGGTGAGCTCCATGGGGAGGTTGAGGGTTGAATGATGAAATTTTTACTCATCTCTTTCACAACACTTCTCATTTCCTCCCTACGGTGGAATGGCACTCTTCTCGGTGGTTGGCGGATGGGTGTACTTCTACCGTATCAATTTCGTAATAGACTAGATTAGTACGACCAAGGTCGTTTGGTCCCCAAGAACACACATCTGGAAAATCTTTCAACATGGCTTCTGCTATGGAACGTTGGGTAAGTGATATCTTGGCTGAGTCTAAATCAAATAAGCTAGATGCCTTCTCGCCCCGGGTAGTTTTATCTCCAGTCCCTACCGTCCCTGCGATGACGCATGGAATCAGTGATCAAATATTTGTCCCACTATATAAAGTCACTGGATGTGGGTATGGATTTAGCAATCTCACTGGAATAGCCTTGTCCTTGGAAGATACTACAACGCGGGCCGCGAAAATTCCATGCTTCTCAGAAAGGTGACTATTTGTTTCTAGTACCCCCTCCCCATGTCCGCACTGACTGCTGCTTGGAGCACCACCTCATGTCCACTCGGTATCACGATTGTCTCTTTCAAAGTCACCCGGCACACTCCGGGCTGTGTTTCTCCTAGTGTTTTATTTAGGGGTACTTCCCCTTCACCCACCCTCATTATTCCTTTCGAAAGCAAAATATCGCATTTGTTTCTGCGTAAAAAGTCAGTGCCTATAAAACACATCTGTGTCAGTCCCTTTGAAACAATCATTTCCTGTGTTACAAAGTAGCTTCCTATTATAACGGGTACAATCACTGTACCAAGCACAGTCATATGATCACCACTTGTATTTATAACTGAGCTGTTCGTTGGCTGAAGTTTGCCATTTGACTCTCGTCGCCAAACTTTCTCATCTATGAGAGAAACGGCAACTACTGTGTCTATCAGTAAATCTATAGGCTCGTCCACAATTTTCCCTCCACGAACACGGCTGAGTATGGGTCCACACTTCCTACTACTATTGTTTTGAATCGGAATTTATTACCGGTGTGGTTTCGGGCACACCGGCGCGCACTAGTTTTTTTTGTTTCCTGTTCTTATCACACTTTTCCCGAACATGTTCCAGTTCACCGCATTGGTAGCACTTTATTTCTCGTCCACCTTGACATGGCTTCATTGTCTGAATGGTATCTGCAACATTTTTCAAAGATTCACAAACATCACGAACGGCATCCATTGTCTGCATCACCATGTTAATCTTTTGTTCCATTTGGTGATGCTCTTGAGTTACAACACAAGCGTAACACGTCTTTACCGGTTGCAATAACTCATCATCTGTGGACACTCGACACACCTGATCGGCTGCCTCCACTTGACCTATCGCTTCCAATTCAAGAGCCAAGCTCACGGCAGCATCCAGTGTCTTAGGCCGCTCTTGCCGCACACGAAGTATTATGTCACTCCCGAGAGCTGCCAAGAATCGGTCCCGCAATAATTCGTCCCTAGCCTCGCTGTTTACATTCGGGTATACGTGAATCGCGAGGGCTCTTAAGCTCGTAGCGAGCTCCAGTAGCGATTTGCCTACCTGCCTAGTTCGATTTTGGAACTGTAATTTATCAAGTTCTGTTCTTTCACGTGGATTAAATTTGTCCCCTATCCGCTCCACTAATGTTGCCCATACCTTTCTCTCGCTATTTGGCAGCTCTCTGTACACACTCAGAGCTGTCCCAGAGAGGAACCTGACTATTAACAAACATTGTTTTTCATCACTCCAACCATTGATTTCTGCTGCCAGTTGGAACTGAAATAGCCACTTACACCAATCACCAGAACCCATGAATACAGTTGGTTTTGCACACATTTCTGCCATTTTAATTTGAGTTAAAATAACTGCTACTGCCACCAATTTTAACGTGTTTTACTTTTTACAAATTATATATATATTTACACTTAAGAGTACAAACATTGGTACAACTATTATACATCTATATATACATTTACAATACTTGGTCACCGTGTCCATGTCTCTAGTATGACACAACCAGTCCCAAACGCACTCACAGGAAGACTACTCCGCTACCTGGCTATTTGTAACTGTAACCCCCACCCTCTCTTTCCACATTCCAGTTACAGAGGTGGGTACGCTCACGGCACTCGCAAAATAGTCACTACAGCTATCCGTTACAATATTATAAATCATTTGGTGTAGTTTTATAGTAATTAAGAGATTTAAATAGTTCAAATGGTATTAAAGGTAATATGTATATGTTTGTTCATTTGTTAATTTTGTGTGTAACGGTAAACATTTTGAATATTAGGATTAAGTCTTGATCTTGGTCTTAAAATGTAGTATATACTTTAGAAACATCTTCAATAATAAAAAAAAATTAGTTATACTTAATATTATTTAAAATTCTATTTACACTATTTGTGGTGTTGGGGAAAGAGGGGGGGGGGGCGGTTGTCAAATACCCTGTTTGCTCCTCGCGCCCTTGGGTGCACCACTGCTTACAGCAAAAGATATGTGTAAATATCTTAGCAATAAGCCAATGACGTAGCGATAGAGTATTAATAGTCCGAGATAATCTCCCCTATGTTAGTCAGAGTTTTCGCATCTAAAGTTGCTGGGGGGATTGATGGGTATACTACATCACACAACGAGATAGAATTGTGATTTCAATTAACCTACTTTCCTATGATTGGCTGATATAAATAGCCTACTTCCCCCCACCCCCTGACCTACTTTCCACATCCGTTTGATTCCCCCTTCTCTTCCCCCTCCCCAACAGCCCCCTCGCCTAACATCCCAAGATATGTTAGTTCTTGATGATTGATGATTGTTAATTAATTATTGCTAATTAATTATTTATATTAACAAAGACTACAATAAGAATTGAAATGAATACTAAAGGTTGAATAGACGAAAATGATGTAAATGTGTAATCAGTTTAATAACAGAGATTGAGCAATATGCTAAAGTAAACAATGATATGGGATAGAAAGTGTACTAAAACTACTGTGTACAAACATAGTTGGAATATTTAAATGAAATGCAGGTCAAATTAAAAGTATAAAAAGTATAAATAAATATAGTTAATAGGAAATACATATAAGTGTTGACTAATTAAAATACACTTATAATTAGTTTAATAGAATTAGAAACTTTAACTCATTTAATTAAAAATATCTAAATCCAAGTTCATAAAAACATTAATAACATGAAATGAATATAAATATATGTAAACATTATCACAGTCTTGTTGTTGGGATTGACTTCCCTTACTCCGTTGTTATTGATATTCCTGTAATGATGATATCTACAGAAGTTCTATTTTACCGACATGTTTCGGTGCTAACAATTAGACGCACCATAATCATGGAGTTCGAAGGGTGGTGGGACACGATGAGATCGAACTTAGGAGCTTAGGCTTCCTAAGTTCGATCTCATCGTGTCCCACCACCCTTCGGATCCATGATTATGGTGCGTCTAATTGTTAGCACCGAAACATGTCGGTAAAATAGAACTTCTGTAGACATCATCATTACAGGAATATCAATAAGAAAGGAGTAAGGGAAGTCAATCCCAACAACATGACTGTGATAATGTTTACATATATTTATATTCATTTCATGTTATTAATGTTTTTATGAACTTAGATTTAGATATTTTTAGTTAAATGAGTTAAAGTTTCTAATTCTATTAAACTAATTTTAAGTGTATTTTAATTAGTCAACACTTATATGTATTTCCTATTAACTATATTTATTTATACTTTTTATACTTTTAATTTGACCTGCATTTCATTTAAATATGCCAACTATGTTTGTACACAGTATTTTTAGTCCACTTTCTATCTCATATCATTGTTTACTTTAGTATATTGCTCAATCTATGTTATTAAACTTATTACACATTTACATCATTTTCGTCTATTCAACTTTTAGTATTCATTTCAATTCTTATTGTAGTCTTTGTTATTATAACATACTCTAAACTCCTTACGAAAATTATTTTTAGAATGTTTTCTAAAATGTTAATTAATTATTGTTAATTGATTTTTGGCTAGGATTAAGGCGTTGGAGTTTTTATTCATTGATTAGGGTGTTGTAGTTTATTTGATGAGGAGCAGGAGGCCACGGCACGAACCTCGCGCTATGGCTGTCTGGGGTAGAATGAACATTGATTCCTCAGTTACAAGGCTCTGTCCTGAAACAAGCAGCACGAACCTCGCGCTATGGCTGTAGGGGGTAGAATGTGATAAATGGTTCCCCTGCCTTTCACTTCCCCCCTCCTTAGAGGTATGTGTCGCAACCCTCGCACCAGTCTGGTGGTTGGACAAGTCAGGACAAGAATAGATCGTGACCTCAGCAACCTGGGTTTTCCCTGGCGCCAGTATGTCAGCCCTACAAGACGAGTTAAGACAAGAATAGATAGTGAGGTCATTGGCCCTGGTAACGGGTATTCCCTTGCGTCAGGTTGGCGGCTCACGAGACAAGAATAGATCGTGAACTAGGTCAGTGTGTCGCAACCCTTTGGGTTTTCCCTGGCGCCAGTATGTCAGCCCTACAAGACGAGTTGAGACAAGAATATATATCGATGTCATTGACCAGAGCAACAGGTCCCCCCCTGGCGCCAGGTTGGCGAGCAGCAAGACAATTTGGGACAAGAATAGATCGTGACCCTGTTCTTCTTCTCGCACCATGTGACGTCAAACGAGGGAGGGAGTGGCTATAAAAGGGCCGCCCACTTGGTTGTCTATTTATAAGAGTTTGTAGAGCGGTTCAAGATGGACAAGTTACAGCAGCCGGTAAATATTGTCGACGCCGTGCAGACCGTAAAATTGTGTGATCTAGCCGTAGATCAAAAGTACTCGGTGGATAAACTAAAAGCCGTCAATACAAAGTTCGGGAGACGCCTAATAGCCTACCTAGACGGCGAGTTTTGTGTATTTCTACCCTGTAGGTTTGGTACTCTTACAGATGAAGACGTGTGTGAGTTAAATAAAGAAAAACTGGTATTTACCTGCGCCGGAGTAAAACCCGGGTCACCTACCATCGTGAGTTTGAACGCATTTAAGAGACAGTGCAGTTAACAACGACAACATCGGGCAGCGGAGCGGTTAATACAGAACGTTTAGTTCTCGGGGACGCTCACCATGCTAAGATCAGGCTATATTAATTTAATGTTTGTGGGTTATACGATTGAGGGGCGTGCCTTGACTGCGGAGAATGTTCACAGTGTGGCGGTGAGTGATAGACATGTAATTTACAAAATAGAGTAGGTAGGCTATATCGAGTTTTGCGACTCTACCTGTCACACGATAAGAGCGATGGAAGTACTACCCTACGAGAGAATCAAAGAGACTTACATGTGCGATATAATGTGCGTCTTTTACAATTTCCGCAAGGGGGACGTTGTGATTGTGTTGCCACGCCCGCCACCACCACCCTTCAGAGCTCCACACCACCAGTCACCCTCCTTCACAACGCGGCCGCCGCCGCCCACAGAGTCAGCCGAGTACCCACCACAAGAGTAGTCTATCTACCAGGCATCAGAGTCGCCCGAGTACCCGCCACCAGAGTCGTCTACCTACCAGGCATAAGAGTCGCCCGAGTACCCGCAACCAGAGTCGTATACCTACCAGTCACCTGCGTGCCCACCATCGCCACCACCACCGGAGGAGGTAAAGTCCGAAGAACCCGTAAATCTCGAGGATTTAACAATGTACCAACATTAATCAATTGTTAAAATTATAGGTGAAACGCCCAACGAATACATACTCGGTCTGGGCCGTTTCGGTAACGTTTTCCTTCCAAAGTCAATCTATTATTTGGATTGTAATTTATTTAAATCTAAAGCACACTGTATGATATATCTCGGAGGACAAAGTTTGATGTTTAAAAGTGAATGAATAAACTAGACGTGCTCAGGTCTGTGTAGCACTCTTCTGGCGTCATCGGAGCTACCGGTGACATTTTGAAAAAGGTGAGAGGAGGGAACGCAGTTTGTGAGTAGAGAGAGCGTTGCTACTTGAGCGAAAGTGTTTATTTTGCGGCATCTCCATTTGACATTATGCCATTTAAATGCTGCGGATCCTACGCTAATCTCTCCAATCTTATTCCGCACAAACATCAATGTCATCAAACACCTCTAAATGCTGCTCACAAGGATGCCTGTTGGGATGAGGAGGTATTTTGCAAGGCGTTAGACCTGATAGAGAAAGAGGTATACAACCGTGTCAAGTGCTTAAATGAACTTGTGAATAACAAAAGCTATAACGTTGTGCTATCGGAATAGACCATCAATGAACCGAATGTTATTGTGCTCTAGTTTGTTGGAAGAGTAAGATTGCCAGTTGAAAACTGTGGAGACATTGTCAATATACGTTCTAGCGCCTCTCAACGCGTCCTGAACTATTTTGGAGGTGACTCCTACTCATTTTCTAGATGGTAGAAGCGATTATATTCTTTCATGATGTCTTTTATTAGGTAAAAGAGTGATTATATGTTTTTCTTGCTATGTATTGGTCAAAAGACCTAAATAATATTGCTGCTTGTTGTTGCTATCATGAATGTTTTAAAATTAAACAATTGCTGATTGTCAATAAAAAACTGCCAATAAAATGAATTATTTTTAACCCCTAAATAAGCTATTTGGAGAATCAAAGACATGAAGGAGATGGCAACATTGTTGTGACTTAGGTGTCTACTTAAAGAGAAGGTATTTTGTCCATAATGTTCGAGACGGAGCTTCTAGAATAGGAGAGAGAGGGTGTAGACGTTAAAATGACAACATAACAGTTTTATAATATTTATTCCCACATTACTTAAACAAAAAAAGAGAAATTTAATGTCTGCAAATATATCATAAATAATACACTAATGAGGATCTTGAAATTATCTGTTGTAATGTCTAACGCTCCCAGGATATACATTTAGTTGATAGCGTATCTGACCACTGAGTCAAGGGTGTCCCTTAGTAAATCTAGTTTATTAGGTAAGCTTTAATTCCTTCCTGTAGATATGTAGGCTCTAAATAGCCAATATAAATTTTAATATTCACGATAAGCTTATCAAATCAACGCCATAGTAATAGCTTTCTTCATTCGTGTCAGGTATTTAGGGAGGCTTTCCAATCACATTTAATTAACGGCGGTGCTTTACAAACTCGCTAACCTACGTTTGGATTTTAGGGACAAATAATAATTATCGGGATTTTTTTTATCAAGCCCGTGACATGTGATAGGGAAAAATAAGTATCGTTCATGTAGTTGTGCACACACACACGCAAATGCATATTAATTATTATGATAAACCAAACTTATATTCACATTTATTCATTTCTTAAGCACTTTCATTCTGTGCCATCTAACGAAAAAAATTATTAATTATGACGTTTTAAGCATCTTGTGATAGCACAGGCATATCCATATTTAATTAATGGTATTATTACTACTACAACACGAGCCACGGATTCCCACATACTCCAACAAATAAACTATAGCGCCATAATCAATGAATAAAAACTCCATCACCTTAATCCTACCAATTAATTAAATTAACAATAATTAATTAGCAATAATTAATTAACAATCATTAATAATTAATCATCAAGAACCAACACGTCCTGGGTTGGTAGATGAGGGGGCTGTAGGGTAGGGGAAGAGGAGGTGGAATCAAACGGATGTGGAAAGTAGGTCAGGTCCAGGGGGGGAAGGAGGCTATTTATAGCAGCCCATCAGAGGAAAGTAGGTTAATTGAAATCACAATACTATCTCGTGGTGTGACGTAGTGTGCTGAAACGCCAATCTAACTACTATCGAAATAGCTTTTTGGAGCGTAAATTCTCAAGTTGGGAGACTCGTTTGTTTCCAAGCAGCATTGTGTGTGATAAGTTAGGCTTTAAGAAATAGTTTTAATTGCAAAGTGAGTTGGAAAATCCATCTGATTCCCTCTCAGCAAGATCTGGTGGATGCTTGATTTATGTATCACTTTATTTTACGCTTATTATGATTGTTTCCTTTGAGTATTGCTAACTGTGTGATTTTAAATACATTGGGCTAAATGAATAGGCTCGGTCACTCTTATGCATTCAGAAATGTGTCATACTACTCTTAGCCTCGACATTAATATTTACTTAAATTTCTAACCATGTAGATATGATTACAATTTGAGGACCACCTATGTGGTCTAGTGTCATAGGTTCTTTCTATGAACCCAGAGGTCCCGGGTTTAATTCCCGGCGCGTCCAGGTTATCTGGGAATCATTGGGTCTGGAATGGGTTATATTAATCCTAGGGTGGATAAATAAGGAGCTACTCGAATAAAGTAGTAGTGGCTCCAGTATAGAAAGCCGAGCTTAATGGCTGGAGTCATCGTTGTGCTGACCACATGACACCCTCTATCCGTAAGAGTTGGGACTAATTTGCCAAACTGTTTGGTAGCCACTCGATAGGTATAGCCTGAATGCGAGCTGACGCCATGGAGCTACTTTTACTACATTTTGAGTGGATAGTAATCATCGTTATTAATAAATTAAAGAAGAGAGAATATGGGATTATGGGTGGCTCAAAATTTCCTAAGATAGCATACAGTTAAGGGGAAATAATAAATGTTTGAGAACCACTGTTCTATAGAGATACATCTTCAAATATATCCCTTGAATAATCCCTTTACTTTCTTCGACAACGGTGGTTGAGGGTCCTCGGCCCCCAAATCTCCACTGAAATTTTTAGAGTACAGCATACCTATTATTTTTTCTCAGAATACGCCACTGAGGTAGTAGGGTGGAGTGAAAGAATTAAAAGCATGAATTTAAAACGCCTATGTGTGTAAAAGTTGCCTATTACAAAGCCTATTTATAATACGAAATCTGAGCTAAATCAAATTCAAATTTTGGCTGCAAAAATAACTTTAATATCATAACATAATTTTTCCACAAAACTAACAAAATCAGATTCGTAAAATATAATAGCTCTGATTTGAAACCATGAGTGGTTGAAATCAAACTATCAGATAAATCAAAGATTTGATACCTAACCCGACGCTGGGTTCGAGGGACTCGCTCTTCAGTGCGCCCTGTGCGCGTGCATGCTCCTGCGTGGATGGACCCTTCCTCTCTCTTTGACGCTGGCTGATTTCTCTCTTGCTGAGTAAACTGCTTTCTCAGTTCTAGTTGGTTGTATTTCTGTGATTAGTGCATAAGTGCGTATTTAATTTATTTTGTGTTACTGGGTTCACGTATTTTATTTTATTTTTGTTTTCATTTTATTTCATTTAGTTATCATTTAATGTTAGGTAGGGCATACAGAAATCGCCTTGGACGCGATCAGATGACTTGTGCCCAATGTTTGGTGTGCCTGAAACCTTTAACGATAATATGCTATTTAAATATGAGGACGTTATAAAATATGATTTATATATACTACAAGAACTTTTAAGAGAAAACAAACAGGAAACTGGTTTGGCTGATGTGTGTTTGCCATTAATAAAATATATCAAACGCTTATTGAAAAAGAGTTCAATTGTTATTGTAACGGAACAACAAGTATTACATAAGATAAGAGGGTACCATAAAAAAATATCGTAATATTAAGAAGCCTTTGAAAAGAGAATGTAAACTAAATTATTTATAAAAAGTTGTATCGTTTAGAGAATCAACGTAGAAAAATCTGTTCGATATTTCATTATGTAAATGCAAGAACTTTTTAATATGTATTTGCAAAATTATTATTACTATTATTATTATTATTATTATTATTATTATTATTATTATTATTATTATTATTATTATTATTAACACTTGTCTTACTACCCGTTCGGGTTATACGCACTTAGGATAACGGTAATGGTTAGGTGATTGTAAGATGTAATGGAGGACCTACCGCTTAAGTGGAATCCGAACCACTGTGGAGGCCTGGCATTCTACACATTCACAAGTTAAAGTACCTCTAGCTGAAAGGGTTTTTTTTAATGGACAAAGGACATTGATAATTAGAATTATTGACATTAAAACATGCAATATGTTTGAAAAAAAGATTGAAAGCAAATAAAAGGCAGCAGAAAGAAGTCAAAACGTTAAATTGCAATACAGTGAAGTAAAAACAGCTAATAGACTTTCTACTTCTATTATCTGTTATGGAACACATTTTGAGTTCTTCATGTTCTTTTGATGAATCTGAATATACTGAATAAAAATAATGTTGAATTAAAAAAATACAATTATAAGTCAAGATTCTCCTTCAACTTCGCAAATGAGAACTAAACTTCCAAATGTAGCACAGGCTTGTAACAGAACTGGTGTTTTTGATAGTTCAGCTGAAATTCTTATAAATGCAGCTTTAAGAGATATGGAATTAATTACCAAAGACGATTCTTCTAAAGTAGTTGATCATAGCAAAATCAGAAGGGAAAGAATAAAAACCCGTAGTGACTTGAAAAGGAAAAATGAGGGAAAACACTCTTCATCGGAATATGGGATATACTTTGACGGCTGAAAAGACAAGACTTTAATTCGGCTTAAGGAAGGAGAAAGGGTAGCTAGAAAGACCATAAGAGAGGAACATGTTGTTCTATTTTCAGAACCAGGATTTACATATATTGGTCATGTCACTCCTATATCTGGTAGTTCTCATAATATTAAACAAGCATATTAACTTTTTTATAGAAAAATGTTGATCTTTCTAAGTTTCAAGCTGTTGGCTGTGATGATACAATGATTAATACAGGTTCTAAAAATGGTTCATTAGACAACTTGAGGTTTCTATGGGACGTCCATAGCAATAGTTTGTTTGTTTGTTTGTTTGTTTGTTTGTTGCATACAAATGAATTAACATTACGTCATCTATTGCAATATTTTGACCGAAAAACTACTGGACCAAAAGTGTACTGTGGATAAATTGGTAAAATGTTTGAATCTTGCACAAATATATCAGTAATAAGCTTGAAAAGCTAGAGATAACGTTACCTAATGTTGCCTTTGATGAATTTAGTACATATCACCGAAATATCTACGAAATGTATACTGGAACTTGAAAAGGAAATATTTAATTATGCTTGTCACGAAAGGATCCAGGAAAATGAGTCATCCCAAGTGGTTAACGATAGCTAATATAATGTTGAGATTATATATTTCAACAAAAGACCCATCGGGGAACTTGAAAGTTTTAATAGAATATGCTATTAGAGTATACACATGCGCATGGTTTGATATTAAAACTCAGTCATCTTGTCGGCATGAGAGTCTATACTTTTACAGCGTAACTAAAAAATCTCGATTTCCGCCTGAAGAGTTAGAGCATAATAGATCGAACATTGTAAAGAAACTGCCGGGGTTCAATCCTCGGTCCCGGCACAGATTTATCTGATTTCCAAACCCTTCCTTCACCCCTGACAAGACATCTTGTGAATGTGGGGAATGCCAGGCCTCCACCGTGGTTCGGATTCCACGTTAAACTGTAGGTCCTCCATTTCATCTCACAATCACCCTACCATTACACATTAGCGTAAGTGCGTATAACCCGAACGGGTAGTAAGACGCGGTGCTAATAATAATAATGTAAAGAAACTCATTTTTTTGTCATCCAGAAAATATTCTGTTGGCAATATTGGCAAACAGACGAAACAAGCGAAGAGTTTGAACCTCGAATAATTTTAAAATGTAGACAAATAACTAAAGTAGAAGAAAATATTCGTGAATTTAGGATTTCTACGTTAAATTTCAAAGCAGACGACTATATAGATCTAATTTACTGGCATTCGATTACACTTACTGAACCACCACTTAAAGTATATATTTCTGGTAATGAATTTAAGACGATGGTTTTTAGACGTTCCAGCTGAAATTGATATTTTAAGATTTCTGTGCTATTAACAAGAAGTAGAGCGCAGCGTCAAATTAGTTACTGAAGTATCAGTTGCAGTGTGTGGCAACGACGCACGAGATAGATTAATAAGATCAAGAATGGCATCTAGAATTTCACTACCCAAATTTTAAACCAAGTGTCATTATCTCAAATTTCTATGAGGCAATTCAACTAAATTTTTAAAGACAAAGTGTGGGAGGGTGGGGAAATTCGATATGCAGTCACCTCCACTGGTGAATTCTAGTTTTTTTTCACAAAGAAAACAAGCGAAGAGCTACATGAAAATTTAATAAATCATAAAACTTTATAGAAATTTCTGTGGCAAATTTGCAGCCAAAGATTAAGTTGTAGAAAGTTCAAATTTCACACAAATGATTGCACTTATATGTAGCAACTTTTTCGCATATAGTCTAATAAATTGAACAAAACTTTGTTTTGCAAGCTTTTTCACGCCTCCCTGTTGCTCAGTTCTTGCCACTTTGTGCGGTTAAATGCTGCACAAATTCTCCAACGTATTTTTAGCTAAGCAAAGGGTGTAATGATGTTATTGATATTCATATCAACGATGGCTTGTTTGAAGTTGACATCGTCCAATAGAACCAACGTGTTGAAAATACTGGTTATTGCGAGTGGTTTCACTAGCATTGATTTGTGGGTGCAAACGTCTTCGAGTACTTGATGGCTTTGTATGACGTGTAGTCGTTTTGACTATTATTGGTACTATGGGTAACATGGTGTCGGGACACCCTTTTATAGCTACTGAGACAAAAAAAAAGGTGCAATCTGATTGGACGCAGCCTCTTGATGGATGGCAGGACGTCAAAGTCTTGAATCATATGTTGTATTATCTCTATACCTTGACGTTAGTGTTTGTATGATTGGTGAGTGATAGTTAGACCAAAAAAAATTTCATAGGAATGTTTCGGTTGCAGTATAGAAGATATCTGAAATAATATTGTCCGCATTATCTGATACTATGCCTTGATGTTATACATTTTATTAATTCGGTGGAAAACGTTTTGCTTATGAATGCCATGCACCCCAGGCTTGGTTTGTGGACTAGTGTTGATGACGAGAGCTGTAAGGCAGGCTACTTTGTCGGAAGTTGATTAGAAAATAAAACACCCGAAAGTACAGACCAGACGCATGGGGTTGTTTTCTGCACAAGTCTCATGGTGTGAGTGTCCATTTTAAATCAGCCAGTCTCGATGTTCTCCAACGATGCTGGCAGAATAGAAATTCCATAGAGAACTATGTGCTATGAATGTGGTGCGACCCAATTTAAGGGTTCTAAAATACGCACATCCTCTGTCGTACAGATTTACGATGGGGTTAAGCGCATATTTTGCTAGCAATGTTTTCTTTTCTCTCCCATAGGTGAGGAAGGTATCTGCACGTAATTTATCATGGTATATGAGGGATACGAGAAGTTTGTAGTCTGCATCACCACTATCCCAGTGAATACCATGCAGTGTGTATACGATATAATTTGCTTGTTTTTATCTGCAGTGGAACGTTATTCGCAATCTAAAGGGAATTTTCCACCCAATTGCTAAGTAAAGTGCAACAATTAGATAAAACTCTTAGCCCCTTGACGATAAACTCTTTGTCATCGTCGATGTAGCTCAGGAAATACATAATGGCATCAATGACTTAAATGATGCGGATATAGGGAGGGGCGTCACTTATATTAATGCCCAAAATCAGCCACCACGTTTGCGTCTTTTTATATGGTTATGATTTTAATAAATACACTGTACACGAAACAGTTGACGGTTTTGGTGAGGACATGGGAGAAGATCATTTTGATGAACAAAGATTTATGCTACGTCAAATTCCAATTTGATGTAATGTGAGCAGCCAGATTTGGTGTGAGGTCAAAAATCATGAGATTAGATATGATTAGTGTTGGAGTCTCATGTGAATCTCAAGTGATGTCATTACCCTTGTTCATGAAATGGAAACCTGTTTCAGAAGACAGCCTGACAACATACAGCTAAAAATTATTCACACCGTGCATTTGGAAACTGAACAGGGCTTTGGTGGCGGCACCATTGAATGCAGCACTGGGCACGCACCCCACGATAAATCTTTTAGGTAAATGAACCGTGAACATGTTGTCCATTGATTTCCCTTTCACAACTGAAGGAATGGTGATTGTTTTTATTCAACACGGTTTATGGGAATTTCGCGGGGCTGACGTATAATGATATGGCATGAGTCAACAGGACAGATAGTGGTACTTTGTCACGTCTAAATAGAATTATTTATTTATTCAGTGTTTACAGGCCCGGTATCTTACAATCTTTAAATTCGGGCCGTTTTTTCCACAACTTTTACTTAATTTACACAATTTTAATATGAATTTCCTTTTTAACATTACAACACATATTTTGGCTCTTAACTTAAATGAAATTTAACCACCCTTAGCTCAATTTGATCCACCCCGGGTATATTACGCCTCCGGTACCCTCCCCCGCTAGGCCCTTCACAATGCTCGGGATTTCACTCTCGAGTCCGCCAAGCGCTCAGCAGAGGTGGGCATCCCCATAATAACCACCTGGGGAGGCGCCCTATCAGAGTTGGTGCCCCGCCTACTTTCTACCCTTGGCAGCTGAATTTCCTAATCTACCCCTTATCTAGTTCCCCCGTCCCTAATTATCTATATTAACTACTAACTAAGCTAAGCTAAAATACTAAACTATTCTATTCCCATTACTGCCGGGGAACACCATCACCCAGAGGGCTGCAGGGCAGCCGCCTTTCTCCATCTTGACTCTGAGGGCCCATCAACCATAACCCACCTCTCTTGTTTCCAAGGTGGTGGGTCATACGGTGCAGGGAACCCCTCAGAGTTCATAATCATTCCACTAACTTTTGTTCATACGACTGGAAAACTGTCTTCTGGATCTCAAGGGCATCCCCCGTGTTCCTTCAGACACTCAGTCGTACTGGAATCCAGTTCCCAGGGCTCGCGCTTGCTCCTCCCAGCACATACACATTTTTTTTTCCCGGCAAGGATTGTTACCGCTTATCCCCTTTTAACAATCCTTTTTTCCCTACTCACTCCCCGCTGAGACCGCACTAGTGTCCGTGTCAGTCCCGCCCTCCGTGTCGCTGTCATCTTCTTCGTCATTGTCAGTGTCAACGTCCCGTCTTATTCGTCCCTGTGCCTCTTTAAGTCTGTCTATGTAGGCTGTCTTTGCTCTATCTGACGCTTCCAGTGCAATCTGGTCTAAGAATTTCCAATAGATTGGGTCCCTCAGTACTTCGCCTACTAATCTTCCCTGGATCTCTCTCTGGTAGTTCCTTCTTGCTTCTAGTGTAATGACACACTCAAGCACCACATGTTCAGGGGTTCCCTCCTCACCACATTGACAATTCCCCGACTCTATCAATCCCAGCTTCCTTAGAGATGCCGGGTACGGTCCCTTCCCCGTGATGAAGTGGACAAGACCCCGAGATGGCTGGAGGTGCTTATTCTCTAGTCTCTCAACCACATTTGGGAACAATTGATAAGTCCTCCTACCTGTCCCACTTCTCTCCCAACGTCTCTGCCACTCCTCCAACAGGACTATTTCCGCCTCTCCAAAAGTTCTCACATCGTGTGTGGTGAGGAGTCTCACCTTCTCCAAGTTTCTCTTTTTAGCCAGTACGCCACAGCTTTCTTCCTTATGAGGAGGTCCAACGGCCATACACCTAGGGCCACACTCAATGCATCCGTTGCTACAGTCCGGTAGGCTCCCGTCAGCCTCAATAAGATGTTCCTCTGCAGACCCTGAATCGCCTTAGCCGGAGCGACATTGGTTAGTCTGTGAGCCCAGATGCACGCCCCATAGCTCACAATGGAGAGAAGGATCATCTGATGGTATGTCCTTATTATCCGCATAGGCAGATAAAACCGCCTCTGTCCCATGCTTATAATTTTATTCATCACCGACAGAGTTTTCCCCATCACTCCCTCCATGTGCGCTGTGAAGTTCCTCTTTTCATCTAGGGTAACTCCCAGGTATCTGACCGTATGGCTTCTTCTTATAGATTTCGTACCTAACTTTATGGTCGGATCCCTAGCCAATCTACCCTTAAACAGCATGAAGGTCGTCTTCGCCGGTGCCATTTTTAACTTGACACTTTTACACCAGGTGTCAAGTTCTTCAAGCACCTGGTTACTTTTTTCCTCTAAGTTCCTTCTCGAGTACCCTTCTATTACTATTAGAAGGTCGTCTGCGAAGGCAACCACACCCTGCGTCTCTGGCATCCCCTCCAACAAGTACAACACTGGTTCCAGGCTGACATCCCAAAATATAGGGCCACATACCGATCCCTGGGGACATCCCTTCGTCAGTAGCTTCTGAACCTTATTTCCTGGACATCTCAGGGTGGAGTATCTATTACGACAGTAGTCTTTAAGACTCCTATACAGCTGCCCCGGACACTGAATCTCTCTTAATCTGTCAAACATCGCCGGCCACCAGAGGTTGTCAAAAGCGCCTGAGATGTCCACAAATATTCCTACGACGTATTTACCATTTGCCGAGTCAATCAGTTCCATTGCTCTGCAGATTGCGTCCTCTGTCGACCTGCCTCTTCGGAAGCCATACTGCTGCTGATGCATGCCCATGACTGTCCTGTGTCTCAGTAATCTTTCACACAATATCTTCTCCTGCAACTTCCCTGCTGTGTTCAACAGGCAGATGGGTCTGTATGACTTCGGAATAAGCGGATTTTTATCCTCCCCCTTGCTTAGCACGATTACCTCGCTCTGCTTCCAGATGTTCGGGATTCTGCCTTGAGCGAGGCATTCGTTTAACAGCCCTGCAAGGAAAGGAGCAATAAGGTCAGCCGTCTTCTCCAGCACCTCGACCTTTATCCCGTCCGGACCAGGCGCCTTTTTCTTACCCATCAGAGCAATGTTCCTGATCACCTCCGCCCGACTAACAGGTTCTACCTCTTCCTCATTTACATACTCGTCATTCTCCATCCTCTCCCTCAACATTTGGTGCATTTCAGTATCTTCTGTCACGTCGTCATCTGGCAACAATGTCTCCATTAAAAGAACCGCAGACTCTTCCCAGCTGGTCGTGGTACTCCCATCATCCTTAGATAGCGTGGTTATCATGGCTGGGGGGCGTAATTTCCCGGAGGCTATCTTAAACGGCACCCCCCAAGGTCCCCTCTGTAACTCCTCCTGTACACACTTCTCCCAACTTTTCCTCTTCTCCTGATACAACCCATCCTCAAACTCTCTCTTGCTCTCCCTGTAGATATTTAACAGCACCACACGACCAGCCGGGTCTCGACACCTCTGATATCTCCTACGCGTTCTCCTTGCCCTTGCTCGAAGACTCTGCAGTCTGTCATTCCATGGCTTATTACCAACCTTGGTATCACCTTTCACCACAGGTATCGACTTCCTCATTGCATCCTGCAGAGCCCACGTCAGCTGTTTGGCCTTCATGTTGACATTGTCGCCTTGTGCCACTGGACTGGGCAGTATCAGTTCAGCCCTCAGCTTCTCCCAGTTAGCTTTGCTCATGTTGTATCTCCTTCTTTTCCCTTCCCCATTTCCATCCACCAGCCTCCCCGCGACAAATTCAAAGACGATCAGGTTATGGTCACTGACCGTGACGTTGTCCACAACCCTCCAACCTTCCACCATGTCCATGGACTCGGCGTTACACAAAGTGACGTCAATGTTGGAAGAAGCCCCAGCTCTCCCCTGATATGTAGGGGGATTATTCGGTTGGTTCGCAACCTCAAGCCCATGACCATAGATGAACTCCTCCAAAGCACGACCCCTTCTATCTCTCCCAATCACCCTATTACTATGCCACATGGGAGACTTAGCATTAGCATCAGCGGTAATTATGAGTGGCACACCTGCGTATGTCCTACATATTATCTCCAACTGATCAAGATATGGCTCAATTGGATGCCTAAATTGAAAATATAGGTTTGCCACTATACACCTGCCTGAGCTAGTTCCCAGTTCTACGCATGTTACCCACTGGTTACAGAGCTGTTCAATCTTAGTTACGGCAATTTCCTTGTTAAACACCACTATTGCGCTCATTGGAGCTTCTCCACTAACAACAATTCTAGTGACCACCGGCATATGCGGAACTTTCCCTCTCAAGGTATAGGGTTCCTGAAGACACACAACATCAAGTCCCATCTCCTCAGCAAGCTTGCGGACTTCATGCAACACGGTCACGCTCCTCATTCCATTAATCTGTCCTATTCTAATGGTGCTATCCCCCATTACGGATAGTATGTGTGCACGTAGCACGCAGGCCATGCCACCCTGGGGTTAAATGTCTTGCGACCGTGTGCCGTCACAAATTGCCTATAAGTATTTTCCATATCAAAAGTTTCCTCTCTCCTCTTGAAGACCTTATCAATTAGTCCCCGCAAACTGTCCACGTCCGTTGGTAGATTCATAGATCTTAGTTGAATTCTATCCAACGACTCGGGAGAGGGAAAAGTGATACTGTCCCCCTTTTCATGACCCAGTCTCACCACGTGCCTCAGCGCCATGTGCAGCACTCTCTCTTCTTCTAGCCTGGATAACCGCATCGTCTCCTCGAGGGTTCCGTACGCCTGAGAGGGTACATCCCTCTCTCCTTTCAGCTGCCCCTCCATCTCCATATTCACTTCTGCTGTCTGGCTCCCCCTGCTGTTTGTGTTGTGATCCATACCCTTTTCTTTCTTTTTCTTGCCATATCCAAATCCCCAGAGCTTCCAATTTTGTTTATGTTTCGCCCCCAGATCTGCTTTTCCGCAAGTCCCCGCTCCAGCTCTCTCTGGCGTCCCCTCCTCCTTTTCCTCACACCTGACTCCATTGGTGCTTTCCACCCATTCCCTATTCATGCCTTCACATATGATACATATGTTCTCCACCACCTGCGGATTTATTACCGCATTGTGCAGTTGTGATATCAGGGTGGAGGATGCCGCCGCCGAGTCCCCAGTTGACGCAAACCTCCCATTCCAAAATTCGTTGCCGGGCCAACTATTTCCATCCCATGGATATGTAGTAACTAGGTAATATTCACCCTCCCCGAAGATCTCATAGGGAGCTCGCCGGGTCGATATTACCCGTATACCTGTATCCGCTAGAATCTTCTGCCAATCCTCAAAGTGCTCCATAACCCCATCCATCCACAGCAGCTCTAACACCGCAACAGCACCCGCACCTGCACCATACTTCCCATAAGCATCAAGTAGGCATTCCCTTACTTCTTTATAAAATAGCTCGTTCTGGTGTCTCGAACCACTCCAAACTCCAAGACCAAATCCCACGATTTGCACATGTACCTTTTGTGAGACCTCCTTCGAGATCCTGTACGCCTCGAAGAACAACATCTCCAGAATAATCCTTATCCTTTTTCTATATATGTACTCATAGATCCCGGTGCCATATCTGGCTGGAAAAGTCTTCCCCCCTTCTTCTGTACCATTTACAAAGTAATCCCTAATAAATTTTGCTATCGGGTCATCCCTCTGATTATGGCTCATGTACAACCTGTCTCCACGCCCCTCATTCCTCAGGTTTGGTCCTACCAAACCTATGATGGACCCTCTACTAACTACATCCTTCACTACTGGTTTGCCTTTGTTATCTCTTTCTCCTTTGTTTACAAAACACGTGGTCGACGAAACCCCGATGAGTCTGGACGCGACTATCTCATAGTCTCTAAGATAAGAAACACTACCATCCCGACCCACCGCAACCTCGCTATAACCACACGACCTATATCCAGAGGAGGTACAGTAGTATTCATTTTCTCCGTAGTTGTACTTACATCTCCGCGTGAGAAGCCTACTGATGAAACCTTCCACAGTCATTTCCTGGTAGTATGCCCTAGTAACCTCAGGTCCATCAGAAGCCAGAAATTTGAGGAGTGCAGCCATAAACTCGTAAGTCCATTTGTGGACCATTGTACGCAAAGATTTTATATGTTCCTCGGCAACCTCAACTTTAATTTCCCCTCTCTCAACCATGCACCCCATATCCACCGATGGTAGTGGGATAACATGCTGCTTCAGTCTCCTCCAAAATTCCTTACAATTTCTTTCCCCTCCTCTCCGCTCAGTGTTCCCCAGAGTCTCTCCTCTTGTCCTAGGTCTAAATAGAATACTGACTTCCAAAATGTTGACCTTAAACTGGGGAATTTCTGTGGTATTCATTTGAATGAATGCTTCTATGGAACGGACCAATTTGGCCATAAATTAATATGCAAAAGTTATTTATCTTTGTTAAACAAGTCACCATATGTATATGCCAAAAACTCCACTGACTTACTCTATGCAGAGAGATTACGATGAGTTTCAGGACCCTGTTGGTGTTACCAGGATTTTCAAACGTGATGAGGAATTTTGCGTAAAATACGCCGCATGTCAGATGTGTTCTTTTTGACACGCTCTTATAATTTAGCAACGTCTCAATGTACAATATTTATGCATAAGTATCAGGAGGTGAGATGAGTTTTGTGTTTTAAAACACATATACCTTTTTAAAAATCGAATGCAACCAGTTGTTGATAGGAGCAATTTGAATCGTATCAGCATAATTGCCACCGTCGGATTTCATTATTGTGGCTTTGAGATAAAGCCTGGTCTGTGGGGTCAATAGAGAAACCGCCTTGACTTGTAACAGTGAATTCCATAAATGAATCATCTGTGATAAAGAGACAAGTTTTAACTGACTCAATTGACCACCTTAGAGACTGGTTTGTATTACCGGTACAATAAAGAAAATCGAGTTTGCTGCTGGCACACTCTCTGTAATGGGGTTGTATAAACTAAATCTCAACTGAAAATATCTACCTCCTTTTACTTCATCTTATTTTTAGTGACCTTTCCTCTTTGCTCAACGACAGAAGACTGACGTCAATGCTTCTTACTATGCCCGTTATAGCTTGAGCTGGTCATCAGTGTGGCGATCTCATGCTCCAAATTTCATTTAAAGCTATTTCCAGCCTCACTGACACTGGCACGCTGTCATAGTGCCTCTACGAAAGGACGAAGATGATTGGTGATGCCAGGGATCGATGTCTGTGTGACATTTCTGTTTTTCAATTGCTTCAGCAATTTTTGTCAGAACTGTTATGATGCATTTGAACAACCACTGATAAAACCCTTATTCTATTCTTCAGTTGATGGGGATCACCGTAGTAAATACAAGATATTCCAGTTCCCAACTGGTTGACGTAATATCTTTAGTAGGGAGAGTTCATGTTGGGCAGCCTTGAAAATGAAGCTTTATGCACATCTTTCCAAATTCACCAAACTCAAATGGAACAGACTCACCTGTGTTAGTAATTATATTGATTTCCAAACTCTCAAGTTTTTGTCTAAGTACAGGGACGTAGTGCAACGTATTCTTATTATAGGTGACGGTTCTGTGGGACCTGTACACATTATTGCGTTGTTGATGCCAACAATGCGTAGAAACGGTGCTACGATGTCACCCCCGGTATGAGGATTAGCTATGTCCATGTAAAATTACATCTTAGAGGTCAAGGCAAATAATGTGTTCAAAGGATAGGAAGGATCTTTGACTTCTATGAAGTAAGATTTTGGTTAGTACCCTAGCTGCAGTCTTGGTTGAAAAGATAATGTCAACATTAGTATATTTGTTGGTATTAACATGTGTATTCTAGATTTTTTTTAAGTTTGAGTATGTAAATAAAACTTTACTTACAAGCGCTTTCCCAACGTTGAAAGTGGTCTACCGCCACAGTTTCAAGCCAGAATATGATCCTTGTACAAGGCATCCTTACCATCAGAGTTCACCTTTTTATACTATATAATACTTTGATTTAAAGGTAGCATAGTGAAATAGCAAGCGTACTGTAATTAGGTGAGAGCAAATTCTCTCTTTTCAATGAGCTTCAGACGATAAGGCATTTCTTTGGTGAAATTCAAGACGGTATTTTCTGTCAAATATCCCAGCTATCTTGCAGCAAAATTATATAAAACTGATCTTCCGTGGTAGGGCGCTGACATAACTAGTGGAAATCCATGAATTCAATATGCCATGGTGTAACCTTGTTACAACATGTCATAGAAGAAGTTGTATCACTCACCAAGCCAGCCCCAGTTGACTCGTTCCGACTCATCTACAATTAACCCGAGATACACTACACCACAAAATCCACATTCAACTGAACCGGAGTTCGAGGCTCGCTGCTGGCCGTTTTGGGAGCGCTCCCCTTCTTCCGAGTGAACAGGAGACAAGCGAACGGCGGTGATCTCGAGCTGCGCGCGCTGCCAGATGCGTTCTAAAACTTCTATTAGCTGTATTTGTGCTTGTGACCAATTATCGTAGGCTCTCGAGAGTGTTCTAGAACCCCCCCCCCCCTTTTACTCCGCGTACTGAGAACACATGATAACCACAGTATATATAATGGTTGGAGCCCAGAATAGGGACACACAATACACTCTGGGCTTTCAAGGTAAATAACCTAACTGTTATGTAGGCTCATCGCTATTTTCTAAATTCATTTTGGCTTTAAAACTTCTATCTTTCAAAATTCAATTTATATATCTACGACTAATATTTATTGCGACGATTAGATACGTTGGTCCTTGCCCTTATGGCAATATTTACTTAACGAAAACTTGATCTCCATTAATATTTTTTGTATCTTTAATTTCCTCAAATAGTTTATATTTGCCGCCTTGGTTTGCTACAAATGTTGGTTAAATGTGGGGCCGCGGACCAGCGGAGAGATTAATTGTAGTTCGGACGCTTTGTTGGATATTAAACTTAGTCTAGTATATTGTTGTTTCTTTGCTGGTGTTTATTTTTATATGGTTGTTAAATGTGGGTCCGCGGGCCACCCAGTACTTATATCCACGGAGGGGGCTCCGTTTGTTATTAGATCATTTAGGTATTCTTACTTAACTTTGGATATACTATGTCAAGTATTACATTAATTTCGTTATCATCGTTTAGGTTGGGGACTTAAGCTCTTGACTCACCTAATGTTTTGAATTTTGGGCAGGTGTTGGCTCTCTGCCCATGTTGCTGATATACTTTTATTATTGTGTAACAGGAGACCAATTTGTTAGATCTTTAATACCATTCTCTGATGACGCCATTTTGGAACGTCTAAGTTAAAGAGGCCGCCTGGTGTTTGTTATTGTTTTATAGCCCATCTGTCCTTGGCGGTGACCCTTGTACCTTATAGCCCATCTGGCTTATGGTTAACTCTATTACTCTTAAGTGCCTTTCCCTCATTGATCTGTACCATGTTTTTCTGGAAATAAATTTATAACTCTCTTGTGCTTACCTCTGTGCGTTATTTGTGTGGGATAATGTTGGGGGGTAGGTCACAATGGTAACCTTTACGGTTCTACATACACAGTATAGCTGACGCCTTTCCCTTAAGTGCGTATAATTGTATCGAATTTGAAAGTTTCTAAGAGACTTACGTTCTACAATTCTTGTTCGTAAAGCGTCCTCTCCACTTTCTTGCCGGAAAGATTTGTTAATCTAACGACTTTGGAAATCTCTTCACTCCAAATACTCTCATAGCCATTTTATAATAGCATTTTGGCTTTGCTGATAAGTACCATGTCCCCGAATTTGAGTTTTGGTTTACTACTTAGTTTTATTTGACGGTTGTCGTGGAGGTTGTCTCTGACCTGGAGCACGTTGGTCTCAGAAACGTCTACAATCTTGATATTTGAATGTCTTGCCCAATTGAAGGCATCGATGAGATCCTGAAGGATATCTATATATTAATACGTGCTATTTCTTTTACATTAGAGTTACATACACCCCTTTAGAGTTCTGTTGAAACGTTCTAAGATGCTTGCTTTCACATCCAGATTATTCGTGGTGTACTAATACACGGCTATTTTTTTAGAAAGTGCCACACTAGACGTGACGTGAACTCTGTTCCCCTTGTTCGTTTTTATTCTTAGAGATTTACGTCCACTTTGTTTGAAAATATGCTGAAAGGCGTCCCGAATGACACTCCCCGTTTTGGAGTGAAGTGTCCTTGCCCAGGCCAACGTGTTAAGACGTTGATGACGCTGAGAAAGTACACGCTGCCATCGTTGTATTTGCTGAAAATTCGCATATTGTTGAGATCAGATTGACAGAGATAATCCATATTTGACATAATAAAGTTTTGCGTGAAAACCTTTTTAACTATGGGTTTGTGTAATGTGTAGACACTCTGTTCACTAAACGATTCTTATACTTTGACCAGATCTTCTTGGATGCTTTTATGAGCAACCCAATGCCTGCAAGACTTGCAGGATGTGCAAGGTCACAGTATATGACTGCCAAACGATCTATTATGTGAGAAAAGGAAGCCAGCTGTTTTAGTCCGCCCTTTTCTAATTATGATTCTTCAGGGGTGAACATTGTGATGGTGTGCTCAAGTAAAATAAGTCTTTATTACGTGTCAGGACAGCTATAATATTGAGTACCGCTAGGATGAGAAAGACTGCCTCGTAAGTGATGGCCCTTTAAAATGATGGAGGATGTCTACTGTATGTATATAGCACTGTAGCACTTGTTGGTATATAATCCATTTTGAGTTGTCAAGTTTTGAAAGGAAGAACTTTTACAGTTCTTGGTCCAACTCAGAAAGTACCACTAAATTTGTAGCCGATATCGCTTGCTTGAAGTGTTTCTAGTAAGAATATAATGTTTCAGGGTATATCACTATCACAAATTTTTAACGTTCTCTGTTTTCAACTTGTTGAATAATTAACACAGGACACCACTAATTAAGGGCGCTAAATGTAAGGGTAGAAATGATCCCCCTTTCTAGAAAAGTTGTTATCGTTATTCTTCCAACACCCTCCTAGTTTGCCCGGATTGCGAAAAAACTTATTTTGACAACTTAACTTTGTCTTCTGCCTATTTTTTTAAACAAAACTCTCCTTTTTAAAGGGTTGTAGACACACTATCAAAAATAATCAATCAATTTCTCTTCTGCCATTTTCAGTAGAGCAACCTTTTGTTGAGGGTTGATGCTATATATAGCACATAAAAAAGGGTTTTGAATTAACAACTTGGGAATCATGGTTGTGTAATTTAGAAGTGTCGGTGTTTTTAGAGCCTTTGCAATGTAAGTACATGCAGTAACCGACAAATTTATTGGTTCTATAACGCAAAAATTTGATTATACCTTGCTTGAAATTGAACAAAATATATCAGTGGGGAGTTATTGTTGTGTCCCTTTAGGCCTCCTGTAAAATAAGTGGGTTTTCACGGCAGACTTGGCTTGCAAAGTTTTGTATCTTGGCTTAATTTCGTGGATTTTCAAACAACGAAATATAGTGTGAGTTTAAGGATATGTCTCATTGCCCCTAATCCTGGTGGTATATATTTTATGTGAGGTGCCTGAGCTAGGATTTTGATGATGGGATCCTTTAAAGAAAAGACCGACGATAACTTCCCGCATAAGGTCGTCCAGGATAATCAGCCCTGGAGAGGTATTACAGTCACCATCCATTTCAGGCAGGCCCTCTCAGAAAATCACAAGGATTCCTTGCCAATTTGTTTAAATCCCGGTTGTTAATTTGCATACTAAAATGTTTTTTTTTTTGTTTTTTTTTCCAAATTAAACATCACGCAGATAGATAAAGTTGGCGATATACTGTGATTTTCCAGTCGGAGAAGCAACTGATAATTGCCGAAAATTGAGGTTTAAACTTGTCCATAATGTTTGAGACTGAGCTTATGAACTAAGGTAAATGTATTTATGGAATAGGAAGGGATGGGGTGGCATTTAGCAGTAACCGATAAAATACAAGCATAACATTTTATAGAATATATTATACAATATGTAAACAGCTTAAACCATGGAAGCAGTTTTAGGATGTGGATAGCATAAATAGTTCTTTATAGTACCACTTATTCATTGTAGAATAAAAAGTAAAGTTTGTCTTGCTGTCGTGGTCGAAACAATGGCTTAGGTACTAAAAATCCTTTGTAAGATATTTGCTATTTCACAAAAGTCACATAAATAAAGTTTCAATTTAAATTATAGGAACATAATATTTTATTTAAAAAAGCTACAAATGTAAATATACTATTTACAACGCAATATAAATAACAAGTTTGCTGAAGGTTTGAAATGGTAAATAAAATATATAAAATTATTCCAGATACATAAAATAAAGCAATAAATAAATATCCATCGTTTTATGGAGAAAAAAAAAAGAGTCTCAAATCATTGAGGAATCGTATGACAGCGGAACTGTTAGAGCGAAAAATAAAAAATATAATCATTCAGCCTGTCGAAAAGATTACCTTTTATTCGTGGTAAGAGAGATTAATAGGTCTTTGAGTCTCCAACGGTGCTATAATCAGCAGTGGTCCAACATTTTATCTACATGGGCTGGTAGACCTTAGTTTGTGAAATAGCGCATAGAGTCTAAGGAACTTTTCTTATAATTTTTGCGGTATTTTTATGTGCCTTTCAGGAACATGTTTGAGGCGCATCGTCCTCAAAACGTCAACATAACATCATTACTGTTGCCATAGTTTGAGGTGATCCGAGTAAATATGTAAACAGTTCTTGCTTTTGTAGATCTCTAACAACACAAACTAGGTATGCGTAAATCTTGGGGCCACCAGATAGAAAGACTTTCCTGTACTTTCCCGGACCGTAATCCTAAAGGTTATCGGTGAGGTCACCCAAAATATTTTTGGTTGGTGGACTCTAATTGCAAGGGCGTTCTGTGAATAGGTCGTTAAAGGTATACAAACATGGACTCCCACACTTTTACAACCATGTAATTTGAATTCTTAAACTTTTCATGCAGGTCGTGGTCGCATCATAATGCGTCTCCATTATCTTGTGAGTGCTGTTTTTGATTGGGTTGGAACAATTGGGATAACAAATAGGGCACTCGTGGTAATACCACCCCCATAACTGGTATTTGGTGGTGGTATTTCCAGCCTTAAAAATACAATCTACACGTCGCCCTAACACAAATTCCTCAAGCCATTGCCCAAATGAAGAATAGAGAATTAGCGCTGACGGGCCTACCAGATGAGCCATTGTAAGGTTATGTACAACTGTTGGTATGCGCACCTGTAGCCACCGTTAGGAACAATACCGATTATATCTTTCTCAAAGTGTCTGATAGTAAACCAACATAGCAGCTTCGATGATAGTAAACGCCTCTCTGAAAGGTTTCACTTTAACTTTTGCTATAAGCATACCTATAAATTTTAGGCATGCCCTTCGCAGGATCTCTATATTTCACGCAATACAATTCCAGCTTACGGTTGAGATTAAATACATTGTTTTCTATGACCAGCATGTAATAGCACACCTAAAAGTTCTCCCTTCCTTCCACCGTCATTTCGCCGATGAAATAGTTCTCCTTTGGCAGAAAAGAAAGCCATTACCCCATATTTTCTTTCTTATTGAAAAGTGGGGGAAATATCCCTTGATTGAAGACTCGTCCAAACGCAATAGTTTGGCATCTTAGACAACGTCATAGGGAAAAAGTTCAAATATTTTACAAAGTGGACATGATTTTTCCACCGTTAATAATGAGCTATGGGGTACATTTTATTTCCACTATGTATTTTAGAATAAAATTTCCAGCATACTCTTGGCATTATGGGCTAAGAAGGTGATGTCCTTAAATTTTGTTGATATAATTTGCTCAAGAAATCCTAAAAATTGTGCCAATGTGGCATCACCACTAAATATGCGAGTCCTATTGCCCTCACATTCGGTGCAATGAGGGTAATTTCCATAAACATGAAGGTAGGTCTTGCAATACGCCTGCATAACACACATCGTAGGTTCGCGCAAGTACGTGGTGGCCACATCTTGAATAAAGGTTTCTTGTCTGCTCTATAAATAATAGAATACAAACAAAAATTGCTCATTTCCAGTGACAGTTTGGATGGTGCCAGCTTTATGTAGCAGAAATTATCAAAAATACGATGTCTCTCGCCTAATTTACAAAATGTCTTGCCACACTGGCATGAATAATTTGATTCTTACAAACTGAAACATTGCCCACAATCCTCAAAAACATTTTTGGCATCACAAATCGACATCTGGCCTCTGCAAAAGCCGGGATCTTTGTGGTTATCAAAACAAATTAGGTTTGTGAACCACCGCCCACAGTATTTACAGGCCACATATCGGTCCCCACAGCAGACCACTTTATCCTAGCGCGTTTTACACGTGGATTCACATTCATTCTTTGTGTTGAACGGCCAAAGGCGCTCACGGCAAAGTACCTATGCTTAAATCAAAAGTTCAAGATTGTGTCAACTTAAAAATGGTTTTGCTTATCATCGAGAAAATTTGAATCCAAATATTTCTTAAAGGAATATTTCGGAGCCCCCTCATTGAGGAATTGTCTCCTCCAACGTTCCCGGAACACTGTGATTTTGTATTTGGAGAGGTATGTTTGAAATGGTTTTATTTTGGTGACCCTCTCAAAAGATTTACATGGGCATAGCTACATAAATCGTCTGCTTCGTATTATTTTTAATTTTGCAATCATATTTAATGTGCTTATTTATGTTAATGTATTTGCGTACTGGTTCTCTTTTAACGTCACATACTGCATTGGTGTCAATTGATGTATGTACAAGGAAAGGTTGTCGTTGCCATTTGGAATCGTTGGATTTCTTTATTTCTTTGAGTTTATGTGGCAGTGGGGTAGATTTTTATCACATTTTCTGTTACCAATCTCCAGGGACTCTTTAAAATGGGTCAACTTAACATACAATGGGGACGATGTAAGTAACGTAGCATTAATTTGTAGCACTATTTGTACATTATCCAATACACCCGTTATGTCAAGCTAATCCGATCGTCTGAAGGCCACAAATATGACCTTGATTAAGAGTCTGCGCTGTCTTATAATAGCCCTAAGTGATCCTCAGCACTAAAACCATAATCCTGGAGACAGACAAGCAAAGCATTGATTTGCTCCTCCAAAAAGATCTGAGCGTCACAATCGTTTTCTCTCGTCCCTAATTTTATGATCAATTCACGGCCCACGACATAAAACTGACTCAATTGTTTGATTAGCTCCTCAACAATATGAAGAGAAACACCTCTAGGTAAACCTCCACCTACCTGATCAACCGAGGCCACTAGTCCCTAGAATTGGGACTGGGGTGCCTTTGAAGGTCCAGACGCCAAAGAATCAACCGTTTAGAAGTGGATGAGGTTCCAACCGATAGGAGCCCTGCTTCGCATCTTGTGAAGTTACCAGATGGTGAGCCTCGCCTTCATGAATTTCTGACAAGGAAATAAGCATATCTCCAACCATCTGGCTGTGGTCTTTTTCATGGTTTCCGACCTTCATCTCAACTAAAACACAAGAGTTGAAATATCGAAATTAAATATATGTCGCGACCAACCCCCTGTGACCTTGATCTGCCAGAATAGCTTGCGGGAGGGGTGAGGTTACAGTCAAGGTAATTGTGTGTGTTCGAAATAATATGTGGGCTTAAGAATTTTTGCTCTAATAGTACTTACTAAAAAATAATACAAAATGTGATGTCAGTAGTAGGATAAAGAAATAGACTTTATGCCTACACTCATGGAAAAACTGGCTTAACTTGAGAATACTTAGACCGATTAAGTTGACTGTTACTGCGCATGACCTCTACAAAACTCGATCTCGCTACCCTGGGGTCTACGGATACCCTCTAAATACAAGTACCACTGGTGACACGAAGATTTTGTCTGATACGGTATTTGTTGAACAGAGTTACAACCTGTTATATGGATCGAATAGTCTCAGCACCGTTGCCAAACAAGTAAAGGTATTTTATACCACCATATGGCCCATTTTCCTGGACAACTAGCTCAATTATTGCTATGAATTGTCAGCGCTCTCTCTTAACCTTTCTAGTACGTTACTTGATACAGTAGGTGACCTGGCGGTCTAGGGGTAAGGTGTCAGACTTCTGTGCTGGCGGCCGGGGTTCAATCCTCGGTCCCGGCACCGATTTGTCTGATTTCCAAACCCTTCCTTCACCTCTGACAAGACATCTTGTGAATGAGGGGAATGCCAGGCCTCCACCGTGGTTCGGATTCCACGTTAAACTGTAGGTCCTTCATTTCATTTCACAATCACCCTACCATTACACATTAGCGTAAGTGCGTATAACCCGAACGGGTAGTAAGACGCGGTGCTAATAATAATAATAATAATAATAATACTTGATACATTCTAAGCCAACAATTTTATTATCGGGTGTCCCCTCGAGTTATGTAAATCAAAACAAACATTCAAACATTGCTAAGTGTTTATGACTTATATAAGCTTAACACATTTGGTAAAAAATAATCTTGCTGCATATACACAACGTTGGAATTTACTCGAAGTCAAAAGCAACGAGTTTACTTTTTTTAAATGTTACTCAATTTATTCGTTTAATTAAAATATAATGGCAAATAAATGGTATGTCACTATCGTTCAACCTTTTTCTTAAAGCTTGCTACAAATTTTCAGTATAGTTTTTCAATAAAATATACCAAATTATTTATATTTTAAAAATAAAAATGTTTTCATTTATAATATAAAGCAATGATCTATTTTTTAGTATTTTATAAGTAAGCTACCATTATATTAATTATCATTAACATACATAATAATTTATCAACCAAATACCATTTTTTTAAACAATCAACAGTAAACTATTATTAAATTTACTTAAACATCCTTGATAAATAAACAACCTTGAAACTAAATCTATTCATAAACATATATATTGTTATTTGTTAGCTTAAAATATCCCTAGATATCCATTTTGAACAAAATCATTAAATTAATTTCAAAATACCACTTATTTGTAAACTTCCTTTAATTAAAGAGCTAGGGTCAAAATCTAAATAAAACCCGAATCATCAAAATATCGAGTTTTAACAAAAAATCCTTCAAATCGTTTCGGACACATACCCATGGACATAAGGGACGTTTATGATTATTTAAAAATTAGTTTTTTTAGTTTGTAAGTCACAAAAAATTCCTTAATATTCTTGAAGTTAAAAGATATTATTTATATGATGGAATCAAAATGTTCTCACTCATGGCATCTTCAATATAATTCAAGAGCGAAAAAATTTTCCCGATTAACACTTGAGGTGTTATTGCCCGTGAAAGGGTGTTGTGGCCAACATTTCCGAAAACACCGCGATGCGTTCATTTGGCGGGGTTTCAATAGCGGCTATATGGAACATCCTGTGAGTGTCCCATGCATCTAATACCAATATATATATGGTTATTTCCCTTAGTGAGGATGTGGATTAATACTGAACAAGCACAATACTCAATAAAGCCTCCCATTAAGGTGAAAACACATTAACACAATAAAACCTTTAAGTAACGGGTCCTGCCGGTACTCTAACCCAGGACACCTAGATCACTAGGCAAGCATGCTAATAACTGAGCCATGGTGTCGGACAATGCTTCACTCTATTAACTGTGCTAAATTACTCTAGTAGAGATATCATTTATTTTAAATATAAAATTGTTTTAACCTCTACTGCTGGCGAGTTCAACGGCTTACCTTTTTAACCAGAGGCAGTCCAAACTTCCGTTTCAACTGGAGTTGTCCACATCCTATTTTTATCCCACATGCTTAGGAGCAATGTGGATTTCAGCCAATTCCTTAGCTGGCAGTGGTGCTCCGACAATATTTATAGTCAAAGGACAGAGCGCTAAGACCAAACACATCACGGGCATCACCGGCGATTTCATCAACTGAATAGAACCTAATTATTAATCAGGCATAAAAAAATTTAAACTACCGTTTTTCCTAATAATTTTTTGTTATTATATGTATATTGATAATAATTACTTAGACTGTCTGTAAATCCCATTACATCATATAAGATTTGGTCAAAATGGTTCATCTTTAAAGCTTCGCGAATGTTAGTCGGCCAAATACTCGTTAAGGAATGAATCGCTGCTCATATTTTGGAATATATTTATAATCATAACGTCTATGCAAATGATGTCAGCAATCATTCATGGCCTATTCCTGTCTCGGCAGTCTTAACTTATTCAGCCGCCAAACTGGTGCCAATTATTAGTCATAAATTCTATTGTCACCAAGGTTGCAACATTACCAGTGGTATATCCCTGTCTCAAAAAGTCGTGATAACGCCACCAGGTGGAGCACATTGTGGCATGACCCTGCAGGTGAATTCCATTGAGGCATAACCAGGGGAATTTTCTTGTTTCGATATACTGAGCCACCATACTGGTGACAAATATGAGTCATAAATTCTGACTTAATCATAGGTGTGACATCACCCGCAGCATATTCCTTTCTTGACGTTTCGTGATGATGTCACCGGGGATATAACATTGCAACATCACCACGCATAGAAAACCCATTGAAACATCAACCAAAGTATATTCCTGTCTCAACACGTCAAGCCACCAAACTGGCGCCATCCCAAAATAATATCCAAGTGACCTGAAGTTAGGTCAAGGTCAAATATGTATGAGGGATTACGTCATTTTGGAAACTCCGTTCTCTACACGCTGAGCCACCAAACTGGCGCAATCCCAAAACATCATCCAAACGACCTAAATGTAGGTAATGGTCAAATATTTTAACGAGTATTTCACCGGGCTAAAAACCCACCTGATCACGGGGTCAGGGGTTAAAGGTCAAAGTGGGCCAAGTTATTCCACCCTCTATTTATATTTTATAGCCAAAAAATGTGTACCTGCTACGGTGGCCGCATGATCTTAGGTGTCATTCTAGATAAATATTGGCTGTCAATCATGGAGAGATCGGGGTTTGAATCCTGTGTGGGTGTCCTGTAGGTAGGTTTCCTAAATGTTTTTCCCCTCTCTTTCGACGCGAATGTGGCTACCCTTCCTCTAAATTCAACCATCCTTGTCACTAAAACATTAAAGTAATTAGTACATAGGTGTATATATAACTTGAAGGAGTTGTGAAAGGCAATGTTAAAAACCATATGCAAGTGTTCAGTACAGCCTGCAACACACATATTCACGCAGTGTGTCAGAAAAACCATGAGCTTACAAACCGACATAGGTATAGTGTTCCTATTATACGTTTTGTATTAGTTTCAAATATAAAGCGTTTATCAGTATACACATACACAACCAATAACTGAGTTAGGAATTCCAATGGCAAAGGGAACTAGAAACGGGCTAAACTCAAGCATCTGGCACTACTTAGCATAAAATTGTAAGTATTGTCATGTAAACGTTCTTCAAGATATAGAAAGATCTTACAACGCCGGAAAATATTATGGTATCAAGGTGATATTTTACGATGTTTTTAAACTATGCAATGTTAGTGACCTCTTATTAATATAATAAGACAAAATTTAAAATAGGTCATATGGTGCACTTTCAATGTGCCGCAAGGTCTGACAACAACAAAGAGTGTGCCGTGAACAAAAAAAACAGAGCTTGAGAACCCCCTTTAGCCTGAAGGTTTAGGTGAATGGTTATAATGCATGATTCTAAAAGAGATACCAGTGTTTGGTCTCAAACAGCATATTGTGTATTTATTTAAAAAATTTCATGTGGTTTACCATTCTAATTAAAATTGAATGTCAATGCGGTTCCTTATAAATCACCCTCATCACCATGTTTCAGGAAATAAGATAAAGGTCACTGATATACAGTAGGCCCCCTACTTTATAGAATAGTTTCAAAAAACCTTCAGACTTTAATTTCACACATGGTCATGAGAAATATATCAGTGACCTTGGCACGTGTAAGTGGCTTCTTATCGTAACACCAAGAGAACAGTCATGAATTAAATCAAAATTAATGTTGATTAATCTCAGTTGTAATAAATACATACTCACATAAAATTAATTATCAACCTTAACTTTAATTTCACCAGGCTTTATTACATTTAGTTTAATAGCATTGTTTTCGTAGAGTTACTATAGCAAGATAAGTACACATACCTAGGTATACTTAGTTTCACTAAAATGTTGATTCAGTTAAACATTTGGAGTGTCAAAGATATAAAAATATGCAACTTGTGACCTCAGTGATAGATTTATACGTAGGTCCTAAACCAATGATACAAACAAGGTTGTGTATGAGGGGGTCCAACCGGCTTCTCCCTTAATTTGCTTAATATACTTTTATTTGATAAAATAAATCAAACGTAACATTTTTTATAAATTATAAAAACATAATTATTGTTATTATTTATTAATATCACCTTTTAATTTTAGTAAATACAAGGCCGTAGCCAGTGGTAGAGAGGGCTGAAAATAGGGTCTTAGGAGGTTTCCACCCTTACCCCAAATATAAAAAGTACTAATTTTTGCTAACCAAATTCCAGAGAAGGGTATATAAAATGAATCACCTGATTTCGCAACATGTTACTACAAGGTAATTCGATTTTACCGTAATTCAAACTGGCCAAGTTATCACAGCTGTTTAGTGAATTCATTGAGGCACAGTGACTTAGTGGCATGAGGAAAATGATCAACTAGATTATATTTAAAGCAAATGAAATTAATATTAGGATAAACTATACCTTCATCCTTTAATTTCCATGAAAACTTATTTACAAACATATCAATACATTTATTTGATTCCATCATAATACCATCCAAACAGCTTTTAGAGATATTCAATATTCAAATCTTTATTTTTCTCTGGTGTTTGTGGGACCTTGCTTCCTCAACACTTCCGTGTGTCAAAACATGTAAATATGTTGAACTATAATTTGAACGGGTATTAATCAAACACTACAAACACTACAAACACATTTATCTCCTGAAATATTGATACCCTAATATTTTATTTGGGTATATATTAGCAAAAGAAAGGATACCAAATTTAAGGAAAAAATATAACTAAACAGACTTAATCCTCTATCTCGTTCAAATAAGATCAAGGAAACATTTTAATTTTGATTTGATTTTCTTAAGTCCATATTAAATCAACAAAAGGTATACTATGCACTCAAAACAAAACACAAATTAATGTTTTTCACTCGAGAAACTGTCAAATATAAAAAAGAATATGATGCTATAAAAACAAAAGTTGGAATTTCCAAAATTGGATATTAAGCCAAACTAAAAGATATAAGTTATTTGAATTAATTATTTTTACTAAACTCTAAAATCTTCGGTTACACCAGTTGTTACTCAGGGTTTTGAAGTGTCCACGTCACTCTGCAATCATACACTTTAATTTCTGTTGAGTAAGTACATTCAATATCATAAATATCATAGTTATATTCAGTATAATGATCATAATTTGTTATTATTTAGATAGAATCTATTTATACTATAATCATGATCCTTAACCAAGCCTAGTGTCGAACCCATGATGCCTCAAACAGATCACAGGTCAAAGTGAGAGGACTTTCCCCAAGTCCGAACCACGGTACCACGCAATTATACACCACTAGGATGGGGGGGTCTAGGACAATTCGGCTGGCAGCATTTGGGATTTGCTTGTTTTACTTGTTATTTTATTTCTTAATTATCAGAGTGTGTTTTCCTCTTTTTCTTTTATACTCCAAAGATAATGAACACTCATGCCACTTTTTGGACGGATAGAGACCTTGTGGTCAAGGTCAAGGGCCCGGTCAATGGTCGTTGGAAGTGAAGAGTCGTGTCAGCCCGCAATTAACGGTAGCAGAAGAAAGCATTGAGTTTTACTTTGTCTCGGTGGCTCAGTCAAATCTACAGTGTTGCCAGAGCTATCGACACTTTAGAGCCCACCTCTTCCCCTCACCCATCCAAAGAGCTCTAATCTTCTGCAACCATTATCACAGGTAGCAATCACCTTCGTTTGGAAAGGAGTGAGAGTCCAAAACTTGTACAAAGCCTTGACTAGGGCTGTTAGGGGCAATAACCTAAGTTTGTCTCAATAGAAGGAAATGCATTTGTTAACTGGCTTGGGCTTTCATTGAAATTCATCCTGGCCATAGCATACACAAATTTGAAGTTTTCAGGCTCTCACATAATATGTCCATTCTTAATAAAATTGGGGTATAGTCTGGTTTGCCAGTGATAGGGAGGTTGGGCTTCAAATACCGGCTGGGTGTAAGCCCACAAAGAGTGTTTTATAAGGTTTTCCACTCTATCTTCACACAAATGTGGTTACATTTTTTTTAATTTACTTTATTATTCCCTATCCTATTAATGCATTTAAATGGGAATATATCAGACAGGTAGCTGTACACAATACAATAGGAACAATATTAATATTAAAGTGATAAAAAAACGTCTCCTAGAAAGTAAAAACTGTACCATGCCAGAACTGTGAATAAACATTAAATTACAAAATTAAATGAATAATAAATACAATTGTATTTGTATTTATACATTATTATATTAAAAACATGAAATAATAGTTGAATTGTGATTTATTTTAAAAACAACATTTTATTGAATAAATAATAAAAAAAAAGTCATTGCTTAAATATTACTCCAGACAAACGATTAAAAGAGTAAGAAAGAATTAGGAATACTAAGCCACGGAAAGGGGTAAAAGATTACCCCACCCCTCCCGCCCCTCCCGCGCCACGTATGTTGGAGCTCGCGGGCGCGCTCTGTCTGTCTCTCTCTCCCTCCTCCCCTCCCCACCGCTAGAAGACCTTCATGTTTCAGGACATTGAGGGGGTGGGGAAGTGTGCCCCCTCACCCCTTCCCTGAAGTATGTTGGAGTTCTCTCGCCCTCTCTCTCCCCCTCCCTCTAGATATAGTTAGGAAACTGGGACAGTGAGGGGAAATGTGGTGAGGGGATGTAGGTATCTCTTATACACGGTTCATGTTTCAGGACAGTGAGGAGAAATGTGGTGGGGTGTATCATGATGAGGGGAGCGCGCCGACGTCATGGTCCTGAGGGGGATAGGTTGTGGCCCTGCTCAAGGCCAGTCGAGTCTAAGTGAACTTTTTTTGCTCTGAATGAAACCTACACATCTTCCCGGAACAGATTACCAGTCCCCCTCCGAGGCCGTGCCGGGAGCTAAGATGTCGGATATTTTTTCTGATGATGTGTTTGTTTTTTGGATGTGAAGAACAAGGTTCGAATCTCGCTCAGGATGAACGAGCTGTAGTTTTCCACTCTCCCTCCAAGCTAATACGGGTGTACTTACTTTAAAAATTAAATTTTATTCATCCCCATTTAATTAGCGTAAATAATGTATGCGTTTGGTCTAAACGTAGTGAAAAACTATAATATAACAAACTCATTAAATTGAATAAAGCGAGATGTCTTTTCGGGAATTTAAAACCTAATTTTTTTTTTTTTTTCAAATTAGATAATGTAGTTCAATTCCATACTGTACATTCCGCTTCATGCTACATTATATTCCAAATTCGTATAAGAATTAAAACGGGGGGATCAAGGTTCGAATCTTGGCAGGGCGAACTGAGGGTTGGTTTTCCGCTCTCCCTCCAAGCAAATGCGAGTTCACTTCCTCTAAGCTAATACGGGTGTACTTACTTTAAAATTAAATCTTATTCATCCCCATTTCATTAACGTAACTAATGTATGCGTTTAGTCTAAACGTTGTGAAAAAATATAATATAACAAACTCATTAAATTGAATAAAGCGAGATGTCTTTTCGGGAATTTAAAACCTAATTTTTTTTTTTTTTTTTTTTCAAATTAGATAATGTAGTTCAATTCCATACTGTACATTCCGCTTCATGCTACATTATATTCCAAATTCGTACAAGAATTAAAACGAGGGGATCAAGGTTCGAATCTTGGCAGGGCGAACTGAGGGTTGGTTTACATACTTAAGGGTTAGATAAGCAGAGTTCATCCCGGGGTTGTGGGAGAGAGAAATCCGGCATGTTTCCTCTTTTAACCTTAACCCTTATGTTCTCTCCAAACTCAGCTTAATCTAGATTTAAAACAGATGTGAAACATCGAACGTTTGGATTTTCCCACACTTTCAGAGAGAGGGTTGCGTTCCAGAATATAACCTTGACTTCACTTACCAAGTTTCCCTAGTAAGGGTCCCCTCTAATCTTCGCTCGGAAGAAGAAACGATGTATACAGACGGAGCTTACCCTCCTGCACGCCTTGCATACCGCTGTTCTGAAAATCGTCGAGAAAAAAACCATCGACCTCCTCCTCGACTAATCAAACACCAGAGCTCATGACGGAGATCCTGCTCCGTGATACATTAGGAGATCGGGAGAGGGAGGGAGGGAGAGACATTACATAGAAATAAGGAAGACATGTATGTTTCCTTCAGGGTCCCGACTTCGATCCTGACATCTGTCAGGTGAGCTAAGGGACGCCAGGACGGTCTCGGAGGAGCTAAGGGGATCCCGGCATGGCCTCGGAGGAGGTTTGGTGAGCTAAGGGGTCCCGGCAAGTCACTAAGAATCCCTGCTAGTATAGTAAGTCCACCTCATCACTAAGAATGGGCGCTAGTATAGTTCACCTAGTCACTAAGAATGGTCGCTATTTTCAACCATGCCGAGAATCGAACCCGAGACCTTTAACACAAAAGACTGACTGAGCTAAGGTGTCAATACATTATTACCTTATTTACAGTTGTTGTCTTACTACCCGTTCGGGGTTTTACGCTGATGTTCTAATTACTCATATGTGATAGGGATTAGTAAGATTCAATTTGAGAGGAAATGAACCTGCATTTGCGTGGGGTGAGAGTAGAAAACCAAACCCTCAGTACACCCAACCGAGGTTCTAAACTCGATCTCCCCATCATCGGCGGTCTAGTCCACTGCAAAAGCGACACCTTAGATCGTGTAACCCCTCGAAGTGGATAATTATGACATTTTATCAGTCATTTATCAATAAAATGACCTTAAAATATGATACATGGTATAAAACATTCTCTAAATCATTGAGATATTTACGAAAAATTTAGAATTAGAATTAAAATCGCGATTTTCCCTCAATGAATGGCCGAATAACATCTAAATACATTAGAATGGTTTTGTCTGTAACCTCTGCCGCCGCAGAAATAGAAACTCGTTCCTCGCATGCCTTTAGGTGACTCTTGAAACAAAAAATTATTTTACGTTAAGATTTTTACATTCGGACATACAGTGCAAATATATAAGATTCGATGACAGAGATCATGGTACTGCCTGGTGTAATGAGGTGGACTGGATAGAACTAGCTCAGGATGTAATGAGGTGGACTGAATATATAACTAGCTCAAGGTGTAGTGAGGTGGACTGGATATAACTAGCTCAGGGTGTAGTGAGGTGAACTGGATAGAACTGGCTCAGGGTGTAATGAGGTGGACTGAATATATAACTAGCTCAGGGTGTAATGAGGTGAACTGAATAGGACTAGCTCGGGGTGTAATGAGGTGAACTGGATATAACTAGCTCAGGGTGTAATGAGTTGGACTGGATAGGACTAGCTCAGGGTGTAATGAGGTGGACTGGATATAACTAGCTCAAGATAGGGATAGTGTGTAATGAGGTGGACTGGATAGGACTAGCTCAGGGTGTAATGAGGTGGACTGGTTAGAACTAGCTCGCGATAGGGATAGGGTGTAATGAGGTAGACTGAATATAACTAGCTCAGGGTGTAATGAGTTGGACTGGATATAACTAACTCAGGGTGTAATAAGGTGAACTGGATATAACTAGCTCAGGGTGAAATGAGGTGAACTGGATAGGACTAGCTCAGGGTGTAATGAGGTGGACTGGATAAAACTAGCTCAAGATATAGATATGCTGTAATGACGCGGACTGAATATAACTAACTCAAGATAGGGATAGGGTGTAATGAGGTGGACTGGATATAACTAGCTCTGGGTGTAATGAGGTGGGCTGAATATAACTAACTCAGGGTGTAATGAGTTGGACTGGATATAACTAGCTCAAGGTGTAATGAGGTGGACTGGATATAACTAGCTCAGGGTGTAGCGAGGTGGACTGGATATAACTAACTCAAGATATAGATATGCTGTAATGACGCGGACTGAATATAACTAACTCAAGATAGGGATAGGGTGTAATGAGGTGGACTGGATATAACTAGCTCTGGGTGTAATGAGGTGGGCTGAATATAACTAACTCAGGGTGTAATGAGTTGGACTGGATATAACTAGCTCAAGGTGTAATGAGGTGGACTGGATATAACTAACTCAGGGTGTAATGAGTTGGACTGGATATAACTAGCTCAAGGTGTAATGAGGTGGACTGGATAAAACTAGCTCAGGGTGTAGCGAGGTGGACTGGATATAACTAACTCAAGATATAGATATGCTGTAATGACGCGGACTGAATATAACTAACACAAGATAGGGATAGGGTGTAATGAGGTGGACTGGATATAACTAGCTCTGGATGTAATGAGGTGGGCTGAATATAACTAACTCAGGGTGTAATGAGTTGGACTGGATATAACTAGCTCAAGGTGTAATGAGGTGGACTGGATATAACTAGCTCAGGGTGTAGCGAGGTGGACTGGATATAACTAGCTCTGGGTGTAATGAGGTGGGCTGAATATAACTAACTCAGGGTGTAATGAGTTGGACTGGATATAACTAGCTCAAGGTGTAATGAGGTGGACTGGATATAACTAGCTCAGGGTGTAGCGAGGTGGACTGGATATAACTAACTCAAGATAGGGATAGGGTGTAATGAGGTGGACTGGATATAACTAGCTCTGGCTGTAATGAGGTGGGCTGAATATAACTAGCTCAGGGTGTAATGAGGTCTACTGGATATAACTATCTCAGGGTGTAATGAGGTGGGCTGAACATAACTAACTCAGGGTAAAATGAGGTGGACTGGATAGAACCAACTCATGATAGAGATAGGATGTAGTGAGGTGGATAGCATATAACTAGCTCAGGGTGTAATAAGGTTGACTGGATAGAACTAGTTCAGGGTGTAGCGAGGTGAACTGGATAGAACTAGCTCAGGATGTAAAGAGGTGGACTGGATATAACTATCTCAGTGTGTAATGAGTTGGACTGGATATAACTAGCTCAGGGTGTAATGAGGTAGACTGAATATATAACTAGCTCAGGGTGTAATGAGCTGTATTGGATAGAACTAACTCATTGTGTAATGAGGTGAACTGGATATAACTAGCTCAGGGTGTATTGAGGTGGACTGGATATAACTAGCTCAGGGTGTAATGAGGTGGACTGGATATAACTAACTCAGGGTGTAATGAGTTGGACTGTATATGGCTAGCTCAGGATGTAAAGAGGTGGACTGGATATAACTATCTCAGTGTGTAATGAGTTGGACTGGATATAACTAGCTCAGGGTGTAATGAGGTAGACTGAATATATAACTAGCTCAGGGTGTAATGAGCTGTATTGGATAGAACTAACTCATTGTGTAATGAGGTGAACTGGATATAACTAGCTCAGGGTGTAGTGAGGTGAACTGGATAGAACTAGCTCAGGGTGTAATGAGGTGGACTGGATATAACTAGCTCAGGGTGTAATGAGGTGAACTAAATAGGACTAGCTCGGGGTGTAATGAGGTGAACTGGATAATACTAGCTCAGGGTGTAATGAGTTGGATTGGATAGGACTAACTCAGGGAGTAATGAGGTGGACTGGATATAGCTAGCTCAGGGTGTAATGAGGTGGGCTTAATATAACTAACTCAAGATAGAGGGATTCATTTTCTAGTATCTCGGTCAAGCCTGAATCCATGTTCTGTGGATAAAATGTATGTTTCCATGTCTTCGCCAGGATTGAAGCTCGGAGCCTCAGGAGAGAGGCGTTGCGTAGCCGCGGTAAGGGAGGGTAGCTAACCAAGCCCGGACCCAGGTCAGGATTGAAGCTCGGACTCCCGGGAGTGAGCGCGGGAATCTAGTCCTGGATTGATACGGAGCTATAGGAGGGTCCCGGCATGGCCTAGGAGGAGGTTTGGTAATCTTCACGTCGACATCTTAGCCCGGGAGTCCCGGCATGCCCAAAGCTACGACGTCAGACCCTCCCCTCAGCCTGAGGAACCCGTCATAAGAAAAAAACACGAAAGGATTTAATCTAAACTTGTTCGCTACTAAATAATTTTTTTAGCAGTACGTTTTTTTACTACCCGTTCGGGTTATACGCTTTAAGTACTAATTACGCTAATGGATTAGGAATTGGGAAGGTGCGTGGAGGGAGAGTGGAAAACCATTTCGGAAAAACCACCCTCAGTTCACCCTACCGAGATTCGAACCTCGATCTCCACCTCCTCGGCAGTCAAAAACAAACACGTCGTCTTCCAATATGTACGAAAAAAGTTTTAATCCGAATGTACCATCATTTGCACATGATGAGAGTGTGTAAAATCGTTCAGGGTATTATTGGGAAAGGGAACCCGCATTTGCTTGGAGGGAGAGTGGAAAAACAAACACATCATCTTCCAACAATATGTTCGAAAAAGTTTTTATCCGAATGTACCATCATTTGCGCATGATATGAGTGTAAAATCGTTCAGAGTACTAATTGGGAATTGGGAAGGGGAACCCACATTTGCTTGGAGAGAGAGTGGAAAAACAAACACATCATCTTCCGATATGTTTGAAAAGTTTCCAAATAACAAATGTACCATCATTTGCGCATGATGAGAGAGTGTAAAATGATTCAGAGTACTAATGGATTAGGAATTGGGAAGAGGAACCCGCATTTGCTTGGAAGGAGAGTGGAAAACCAAGCTCGTTCATCCTGACCGAGATTCGAACCTCGATCTCTACAACCTCGCCAGTCAAAAACAAACACATCATCTTCCAACAATATGTTCGAAAAAGTTTTTATCCGAATTCACCATCATTTGCGCATGATGTGAGTGTGTAAAATCATTCAGAGTACTAATTGGGAAGGGGAACCCGGATTTGCTTGGAGGGAGAGTGGAAAACCAACCCCCAGTTCACCCTACCGAGATTCGAACCTTGATCCCACCGTTTTAATTCTTATACTAAAATATTTAGCATTGAAGATGTGTCGAATGTATATGCTACATTTTAAGACCAGGCTTCAGACTTGAACCTAATATTCAAAAGCTTTACCGTTACACACAAAATTTCCAATTGAAAAAACATACAAATAATAGCTTCGATACCATTTGCATTATTTAAATCTCATAATTACTATAAAACTACTACAAATGATTTATAAAATTATTTAATATTTATAATTATTTTCGGACTTTAGGGCTTAGGAGGCTGTACAACCCCAAACTTGCTCTCTCCATTAAAATTTCACTCTTGCTATAGCCTTGATTGAATGCCTCTCCCAAAGTAAATGGCTGGGTGCGCCACTGATTGAGTAAATTATATGAAAATATATTTTATTTTACCTTTTCCTTCTAAATCATCTTCAAATGGTGAAATCATACTCTTGACTTTTGGGATTCTTTGATATATGGTTATATAAAATCACAATGACTAATAAGTAGTTCACAGATTTATCTGATTACCAAACCCTTCCTTCACCTCTGACAAGATGTGTATTAATCACAAATTGTGAATGTGAGGAATGCCAGGCCTCCACCGTGGTTCGGATTCCACGTTAAACTGTAGGTCCTTAGTAGAATACAATCTCATGCATGAGGGCACGAAGGGGTAATGTGTATATGTGTGTGTGTTCCCCCACCCCTCAACCATTCCCTCCCCTCCCGCGCCTCGTATGTTTTGGCTCGCGGGTTCTATCTCTGTCTCGCTCACACACATACTCATGGGAATACTGGGATGGAGGAGTAATGTGTATGTGTGTGTGTTCCCCACCCCTCCCCTCCCGCGGCGGAGACTCGCGGACACGCTTAGCTTCATTATACATGCAGAGAGGGGTGGGGGATGATCCAGTGAGTTGCTAAAGGAGGTGGAGCATTAGAGAAAGGATTGTATGATTTGCTCAGTCTATGCAAGCTCGCCAAGGGGGGCGTGAGATTCGCATGAATATGATCTAGAAAAAAAGAGTTAACCTTTAATCTTAGTGCTAAATTTTCTTTTTAGTTTTGACGCAGCTATCTCTAAAACAGACTTGAAAAAGGATGTTCTTTCGCATTGGGGTGACTTTCCTCAGCTCTCCCCTTCTTTAGAAATGTTTATGGAATGAGGGTTTGTGACAAGTGATGGATGTCTTACTCTGTATCGGCTGGCTATCTCGACTCCCCTAGCTATTAGACTGCTTTAACTCCGGAAGTTAGCATCTGTTTTGCTTTTATCTGAGGGGGAGAAGCTTTTGAACATAAGTGGTCTGTGAGAATTTTAAAAAGAATATCTTCAAGAGAGGGCTTAAGAAGTAGTTTATTAATGTTGGTAAATGCCTCTCTTGACGTGGGGTTTACTGAGAACTTTAAACTTCCCACGCTCTGTAGAGGGAGGGGCTAAGAGTCTCTGCAAATCCAAACTCCTTTTCGCCCCGCCTCCTGAAGAGGGGGTAGTAGTTTGCAACCCTTACTTCTATATATTGAGTTACTCCTTTAAGGAGAAATCATTAGCTATAATCTATATTCTAAACAACAACATCAAGAATGTCTAGTGAATACTCAGCAGCGCTTTTGTCTGCAATCGGGTCGAGTGAGGTAGTGCCAAGGAAGCTGACAGATTTAGAGATAGGTCACGGATATTATATCACTAATATAAAAGGGGTAACGACTAGATACGGGCGTAGAGTTCTCACCTTGTTGGAGAACAAATATAACGTGTGGTTACCAACGCGTTTTTCTCTACTGACCGATGAACAGCTGAAGGAGCTCTCCAAAGCTGACTTACTGCTAGTATACGAAGGCATCTCCAAAAACAGCAAGACGGCACTCATAAGCTTTGAAGGTACGTGAACGCTTGTACGATTATTACAACCATTTCTAGGATTAATCAAATCAATTGAAATATGTATTTTTCAGCTCAAATCTCAGTTAGGATGTACAGAGTATTGTTTTTTCAACTCTCACTCTACGCAAATGCGGGTTCACTTCTTTTAATTCATAATTAGTACGTTGAATAATTTTCTAATCTCGGTTAGGATGTACAGAGTATGGTTTTTTCAACTCTTCCCTCTTCGCAAATGTGTGTTCACTTCCTCTAATTCAACTTCTCAATTCCTAATTAGCACATAATAGTCTACTCATCCTCTTATATTCAAAAATTTATTCTTCATTGGTTAAGATATTAGTTTCGATGTTTATATCTTTTTTCGCTCGGAACATGTAGGGTAAGATGACGGGCTTCCAGGCCGGTGATTAAGGTTCGGTCCTCGCTTTAGCTCACACATTATTTGGAAACATCGGATAAAAACTTTTTTCTTTATTAATTTTACAAGGTTCAAATCTCAGTCATGCTGAATGAAGAGGTGTTTTTACAAAGTTCAAATCTCAGTCAGGCTGAATGATAACGCTAATAATATAATAAAACATTATCAATGTTAGCATAAAAAAATGTATTTTCGAGTCATTTTTGAATACATTTAATATGATTTTGGTTAATCTAATCAGAGGTATTCGGAAAATAGAGTGCTTTTTCCTAGCATCACGTCTTACTACCAATTAAGCTAATATTTTTAGATATAATAAATGGTCTATATTTATAAGATGTGTACTCTCTTTTGTGTGAAGAAAGAATTATAAACCATTTTTTGAGAAAATCGTCCTCAGTACACCCAGCCTAGATTCGAACCTTGATCCTTCCCGTCATAGGCAGTCTTAGGGTTAGGCATTAATCATATCATTTTTTTGAATACATTTAATATGATTTTGGTTAATCTAATCGGAGGTATTCGGAAAATAGCTAATATTTTTAGATATAAGAAATGGTCTATATTTATAAGATGTGTACTCTCTTTTGTGTGAAGGAAGAATTATAAACCATTTTTTGAGAAAATCGTCCTCAGTACACCCAGCCTAGATTCGAACCTTGATCCTTCCCGTCATAGGCAGTCTTAGGGTTAGGCATTAATCATATCATTTTTTTGAATACATTTAATATGATTTTGGTTAATCTAATCGGAGGTATTCGGAAAATAGCTAATATTTTTAGATATAAGAAATGGTCTATATTTATAAGATGTGTATTCTCTTTTGTGTGAAGAAAGAATTATAAACCATTTTTTGAGAAAATCGTCCTCAGTACACCCAGCCTAGATTCGAACCTTGATCCTTCCCGTCATAGGCAGTCTTAGGGTTAGGCATTAATCATATCATTTTTTTGAATACATTTAATATGATTTTGGTTAATCTAATCGGAGGTATTCGGAAAATAGCTAATATTTTTAGATATAAGAAATGGTCTATATTTATAAGATGTGTACTCTCTTTTGTGTGAAGAAAGAATTATAAACCATTTTTTGAGAAAATCGTCCTCAGTACACCCAGCCTAGATTCGAACCTTGATCCTTACCGTCATAGGCAGTCTTAGGGTTAGGCATTAATCATATCATTTTTTTGAATACATTTAATATGATTTTGGTTAATCTAATCGGAGGTATTCGGAAAATAGCTAATATTTTTAGATATAAGAAATGGTCTATATTTATAAGATGTGTACTCTCTTTTGTGTGAAGAAAGAATTATAAACCTTTTTTGAGAAAATCGCCCTCAGTACACCCAACCTAGATTCGAACCTTGATCCTCCCTATCATAGACAGTCTATTATACTGCAAGAGTAGTGCAACTAAATAACTTTGCTGTTTTGATTATAAAAAATTAATCTAAATATTAATATATATGCCTACATTAGAAAAGATGTAACCTTTTATTTTGTACATGACTAGATATCCCTGTTTGTTTTTTATAGCCGTCATAGAGCCGGTTGAAGAGATTCTAGAGCAAGCTGGTCAGAAATGAAGAGGTTAATACGAAGGAGAGAGTAGGGCCTGTTTAGAGCATAGTGCACCCACGAATTTTTTTAAAAAAACATGTCAGGACCGCCAGCAAAACGAGTTCGCTTGTCACCTCCTATCATTGTATCTCGGCCAACTAATGGGAATAGAGTTTATACTCTCGCGGATCTAGGTGCTTATGAACAACTTTTAATTAGATACTTGAAACATGACGCCGCTCTTCGCGAAGGGAAGGTGTATAATGCTTACATTGAACATATACCTGGCCAGAATTAAGACATCGTGCGTACTGATATTGGACCATGACAATATAGACACACAGATCCAAAGACTTATAACCCTTTCACGAAACTTAGGTGCAGGATTTACTCAGTTTAGGCTTTACCTGGAACCACTAGGACTATCTATCAAACTTATTGAACAAGCATACGCCCGACGCATAAAGACGTACACAATCAGTAATGAACTACCCTATAAGGATCCTGTACAGTTTCTCGCTGCGTGCGGAGATATTTATGTAAAGACCGTAGAGAAAGAATCAAACGCGAACGGCTCGATAAAGGTAAATTGTAGCCTCATTTGCGAGTTTAGGCATCCTACTGAAGGTAGAATTGAAAAAGGCTATTTCAATTCTTCTTTATATGATATATTTAACCCAATAAACTTGGAGGAGATATATGAAAATAATTTGGTCTTTCCATTCCTTGCTTAGATTGAGGGCTTCGATTCTAGAGACTCGGGATGGATGTACGACGGCACGTTGGAAATGAGAGTAAATTTCTCGAAAAACTCGGCTTTCACGATCGGGGCCCACGTTCAAATCCCTGAAACTATAGCCAGACGTAGAGCGCTGATAAATGTTCAAGCTGAAGAAGGACTTTGCTTCCCCGTATCCGTATTGGCGTGCCTCTTTGAGCCGACAGGGAAAGCTCGCGTTTATCATCTTATCCTAATTTTCAAGATGTGCTGAATCTGGATGGGATCCCACTCCCGTTCGAAATGAGATATATAGAACGCTTCTAAAGGCTTAACGATATATCTGTTAATGTGTACACTGCAAAACACGAAGGTAGTGACTCTTATATTGACACTGCAAACAACTCTAAAACGCTAGTGATCGTTCCCGTACATGTCAGTGCTAAAGAGCACGCTAAACATGTTCATTTATTCATGATAATAGTGCATGGGACGGAAACTTATCATTTCAGCGCGATCAAAAATCTGTCACGGTTAATAAACCCGCAACTAACGCCCATGTCTGATACAAGACGCAGGTATTTTTGAAACCGATGTCTGACCTCTTTTCTGACTGAAAATAAACTTGAAAAACATAAAGAAACGTGTAAAATATTTGGCGCGGTAAGGAGTACATTCCCTCAAGGAGAGAATAAATTCCTAGCGTTCTCACAGTATAATCAACAGGAGAAAACAGGATTTATCGTGTACGCTGACTTGGAGAGCTTACTCGTGCCTATAGAAATGTGTGATCCTGACAGGAAATTTTCTTAAACTGAGAATGTACAGAGTCATGTAGCGTATTCTGTAGGCATGTACACTAAATGTATTTTTGATGATAATCTCTCAGAGTACCGACACTTCACGGGAAAAGATTGTACAGATCAATTTGTTGAAGCTCTCGTAGATACGGCAAAGCGCGTACTAGATTATTATAGTACCGTAGTTCCAATGACACCGCTAACACCTGCTCAAAGAGATGCACATAATACGGCCACTCATTGTCATGTATGTGAAAAACCCTACGCGAATGATGATATCCGTGTTATGGATCATTGTCACTTGACAGGACTTTATCGTGGAAGCAGTCACGCGGGGTGTAGTATTAATTACAAGAACCCTAGTCATCTGAGCGTAGTAATCCATAACGCGCGTTGCTACGGCAATTTTTTCCTTCTTGAATCACTTGTTGAACGTAGAAAAACTGATCCGTTCACAGGGGAGTGCGTTCTTGTCAATCCAGGAAAAGTTAAGGTTATTGGAGAGACTATGGGAAGATTCAAAGTAATCATGAAGTATATCCGGCATGGGTTTCGAGCGATCACAATTAAAATTATAGATAGTTTCAGCTTTCTATGTACCTCCCTAGAGAAATGTGTATCTTACCTCGAACCTGAGCAACTTAAAATCACTTGTAAGTGTCATCCTGATGATGAACGCTTCAAACTAGCCACTCGTAAAGGTGTGTTACCCTATGACTATATAGATTCATTTGAGCGACTGAACGAGACTCAGTTACCGAGCAAAGATAAATTTTACAACGCGCTCACGGATAGTCATATCTCTCAGGAAGACTATGATCACGCCTGTGAGGTTTGGCGACTATTTGAATGTAAGAACCTTTGGGATTACTCGAACCTCTACCTGTATACAGACGTAACGCTACTGGCTGACGTCTTTGAGAACTTTCGTCATCTTTGTGTGAAGACGTATAGACTCGATCCCGGATGGTCTCTTACAGCTCCCAGTCTCGCGTAACAGGCTCTATTGAGAATAACCCGGGCACGGCTTGAATTAATAGATGACGTGGATATACATCAATTCATTGAGGGGGCTATTCGGGGAGGGGTATGTTTCGTAGCTAATCGTCACTCTGTAGCGAATAATCGTTATATGAGCTCATTTGACCGTTCCAAACCAGAGTCTTACCTCGTTTATCTAGACGTGAATGGACTCTATTCATTTAGCATGTTGAGCTCGTTACCTATGGAGGGTTCAGGTGGCTTGAAGATGATAAAATTGAGCGTTTGGACGTGCTAAAAGTAGAAGACAATGCGGATACGGTATATATCTTTCAGATAGATCTTGAATATCCACAAGATGTACACGATGCTCATTCTGACTTGCCGTTCTGTCTTGAAAAAGGGATTCCACCCGTAGGGAAACACGAGAAATTGTTAACGACTTTAGCTGATAAGACTAGGTACGTCATTCACTATCGTCATCTGAAGTTATGTTTAGTGAATGGATTGAAACTGAGTAGGGTATACAGGGTTCTCAGTTTCAAGCAATCTCCATGGATGGCTTCATATATCAAGCTGAACGTGGAAATGAGGAGTAAAGCGAGCAATCAGTTTGAAAACATGTTTTTCAAACTGATGAACAATGCCGCATTCGGTCGCCTTATATCTAACAAGAGGGTCTACCGTACGGTAAAGATAACTACCAGGTGGGAAGGGAAATTTGGAGCGGGTAACCTCATAGCCAGTCCAAACTTTAAAAACCGTATGATCGTGTCAGAGAACCTGGTCATCATTGAGATGGAACCGCAGGAGATTTACTTTGATATGCCGATTTATGCAGGATTCGCCATTTTGGAAATCTCGAAAGTAGTCATGTACGGTCTACATTACCAGGTCATGGTTCCTGCCTTCCCTCGAGGTACGTTAAAACTCCAATACACAGATACAGACTCACTTCCCTACTACATGACTGTTGAGGATGCATACCAGCGACTTAACCCGTTAGCTAATGACTACCTGGATACCTCCACTTACGGACAAGACAATGTTTACGGCATGCCCCTAGTAAATAAAGGGGTGCTCGGTAAACTAAAAGACGAGACTCGAGGTCGGATCATCACCGAGTTCATAGGTTTACGTCCTAAACTCTATTCATTCGCGGTGGAAGGAGATGGCGAGACGCTCAAGGCTAAAGGTGTCAAGAGTAGCGCGTTAAGAACACTCTCGTTAGAGGACTATCGTAATTGTTTGACCAATGAGACGGTAGTCATGAGAGAGGCTCGTTCAATAAGAGCTGTAGTATTCAAACTTTACACTCAAAAATTCAATCGGGTTGCACTATGGCCTATCGACGATAAAAGATTTGTAATAGCTGGCTCAGTCAAAACTCTACCTTGGGGTCATTACTCTATAAGTGAGCAACCATCTACTTCCTTCCAAGAGACGTCAATTGAAGCCGGACCGTAATCTCTATAGTGCAAGTGTGTGTCAGTGCTTCTGTATATTTATGATCTACAAATTTATCCAGTACAAGTGAGCAGGCATCTACTTCCTCCTAAGAGACGTTGATACTAACTCTCCATGTCTCTATAGGGTAAGTGAATAATTAATGTCAATGTATAAGAACTAGAAAATGTTAGTGCTTTAAAAAAAAGTCTTGAGAAAAAATATTCATGTTTTATAACTTAACTGAAGAAAAAAATATACTAATTTAGTGCGTATCTGTTTAAAAAAATGTATATCATTATATTCATTAAATAGAGTTTTCTGTGCGTGTGCATGTGTGTATATATGTTTTGATTAATACGAGAGTGAATAATTAATGTCAATGTATAAGAACTATACCTTTATCACTAGAAAATGTTAGTGCTTCTAAAAAAAGACTTGAGAAAAAAATACTCATGTTCTGTAACTTAACTGAAGAAGAAAATATACTAATTTAGTATGTATCTGTTTTAAAAAATGTATATCTTTATATTCATTAAATAGAGTTTTCCGTGCGTGCATGTGAGTGTGTGTACATGTATTGTTATTTTTTTACCTCGCCTCTCCTCTCCCTCTTTGATACTTTTCATATTTGTTCGATTCTCATGTATTTAAGAAATTTAAAATACAGGATGGGAAAACATTTTTTTACCTTTGACCTAGTAAATAATAAAAAAACCATGAGTACAGAGAGTATTCACACTCTCGTCATACACAAATGATGGTACATAGCATCCTACTCATCCTTACCCTTTTAGTTTATTTAAATGGGGAAAAACATTTTTTACCTTAAATAATAAAGTCATATTTGGAATGGCATGGGTACACTCTCGTCATGCGCAAATGATTGTGCAATTGTTATGAATAGTACCCTTTGATAAAAATTTTAAAAAATTGGGATTAGAAATCATTTTTTTTACATTTAACCTAGTAAATAATAAAAACCATAGGTCCAGAGAGTATTCACACTTTCGTCATACACAAATGATGGTACATAGCACCCTACTCATCCTTACCCTTTTAGTTTATTTAAATGGGGGAAAACATTTTTTACCTTAAATAATAAAGTCATATGTGGAATGGTATGGATACACTCTCATCATGCGCAAATGATGGTGCAATTGTTATGAATAGTACCTTTAATAAAAAATTTAAAAAAAATTGGGATTAGAAATCTTTTTTTATCTTTAACCTAGTAAATAATAAAAACCATAGGTCCAGAGAGTATTCACACTCTCGTCATACACAAATGATGGTACATAGCACCCTACTCATCCTTAACATTTTAGTTTATTTAAATGGGGGAAAACATTTTTTACCTTAAATAAAAAAGTCATATTTGGAATGGTATGGGTACACTCTCATCATGCGCAAATGATGGTACAATTGTTATGAATAGTACCCTTTAATAAAATTTAAAAAAAATCAGGATTGGAAAACATTTTTTTACCTTAAATAATAAAGTAATATTTGGAATGGTATGGGTACACTCATCATGCGCAAATGATGGTACATAGTACCCTACTCACCCTTACCCTTTTTTATAGATGTAAAGAATAAAAAAGTGTTAATCGATAATTCTTTTTTTATTTAAAAAAAGCTCGTTACATTTCTAAAGAAAAGAATAAACTTATACAGTATCAATCGTCGTTAATTCTATTTTTATTTAAAAAAAGCTCGTTACATTTATAAAGATAAGAATAAACTTATACAGTATCAATCGTGAAAAAGTTTGCCTTATACAAAAGAAAGAGTATTAAACTAATACAAAGAATAATCGCTAAAAAGTTTACCTCATTATTAAACTTATACATAATTTTTAATACATTGCAAGTAGCTGTGAAAATATTAAACTTATACGGTAATAATCGTTAAAAGTTTAATACATTGCGAGTAGCTGTGAAAAAGTTTTTTTAGATTAAAAGTGTTCACTCGACACGTCTCGCAGCTTCTTCTTCGTAGGCTCCTCGTTCGTTTCCTCAGAAGTTTTATTCTTCCTTCCAAGCGAACGTTTAGAAGCGTCAGTAGTTTTCTTCTTCCGTCTGACCGTGTCAACTTCGTCTTGACCGCAGAAGCATGATAACTTATTTAAATCAATGTACTCTTTATACTCGTTTATCAAGACTATCATATGAAGCAAAGCTGGAATAACCGAACTCGTATCGTTTCGCATCGCACTCTTGGTCAGATCGCAAAAGTTTTGTCCGATCAAACTTAAAATTCTTAAACCATTCGCTGAGCAGACGGACATTTTTTTTACAGGTACAGGAACACTCACGGTTTTTTAAGCTTTGTACTTGTCACTATCAGCGTTGATGATACTCTGTAGCCGACTCATCTTCCCAGTTCCTTTAATATAGATTGATGTGTACTGAACTTTCCACCCCCCCTCCAGTTTGAGGTGAGGGGAAGGTTGCCGATATTGTACAATGTTGTCTCGTTTATGATGTCATCTTGCTAACGTCACTGCTTGAAGGGTTATAACAGACAACTTTATCGTGTATGATTAAACAAAACGCCTTGGTATTTACCGGGATATTTTCCTCCGTCTCGAACGTTATACGACACGTCACCATGCCGTCCTTGAGAGTATCTTCCTGTCGGCTAGCATCGAACACGAAGATGGGTGCGTGAGACTTGAAATGGGAAGGGTCAAGTAAATGTAAAGAGGCGCTCGTTCCGTAGTAAGAAGTCTGGAAATTGGCGTAGTCTTCGTATAATTTCAAGAAGGAATCTTGTCTAAAGTTCAAGTTCATATCCTCATAAGGGTACATGTTAGAATTTAGATATAGTTTAGCATTACGTAAATTACAATGGTCAAAAATACTTCTATCTGTAGCCGTCGTATTGTTCCATTCGGTCTGAAGCGCGAAAACAACGTAACGAGGTTTTTCCAGCAACGTTGACGTTTTCACGGTACAATCATGTTGATTAGAGGTAGGTACGTTAGGGTTCTCGTACAATTCCCAAGTACGGAAAGGCAGCTCGATGATCCTCCCGCTCTTGATGAAATTAAGCAGGTTGAGACGATTGATACCGTCAGTCTTTATATGCGGTACAAGCTAAGATATTTTACTTAACTCGATCCTAGAGGGCGTCTCTGCGGCAGGAGTGGTGATCTTTGTAAAGCGTTGTTGTCACCGGTCGAACGAACTAGCACCAGCTCTTGTTTCGCGTTGATCAGTATTCGGAAATAGTCTTCAACGAAACCTATTATGAGACGTAAAGGGATGCATACGTCAAAGATGCCTGTTTCAGCGTGTACGTGAACTCCTTCAAACCTCCAACCGGCGTTTGAAAGACTAGTCTGTCAACCATTTCTTATAGATAGATAGTTTTTAAACTGAGTCGAAATACCCACATCTCTCGATTGATCAATCTCTACCCCGTTGATCTCATAGGCGATTCTTGAGAATATATGCAGTATTCCGTTATTAACAATCCTCGAAGTACTTCCAGGTTCTCCCGTATTCAAAAGTAGTCGTCCTTTGATATGCAGCAGAGAGCAGTGCGGTAGTGTGCATAACCCTTCTTGTTGGATAGATATCCTAAGCTCGTTCCCGTTAGCTAATGGACCGGGAATATACGAGGCGTAGGAATGATACTGGAAACTGCTCAAGGCCGTATCGAAAGCGGCAGACTCCCCAATGTTCAGAATATCCGCGGCGTCACCCATTATTTTCGTAACGAGTAACCTAGACGTCTTAAATAGAGTTTATTGGCAGGTGTTAACACTTTCACTGTCCTTCTCTCAGTGTTTCGAGGAAGACTTTGCCGTCTCGTTTTATCTAGTACAAGTCCCATCTCCACCGACTCGTTTCAGATGCAGACGTAGCGATATCGTCTCGTCTCTAAAGTTGATGATATCGCCTCGTTCGTCAACAAGTCGTACCGCGATAGACTCTATTACTCGCTTCGTTACCGGAAGGTAAATGATATTGCTAGGCGCTTCCACTATCTTATAGCCCGGCGGGACGGTCATGCTGAACTCGTGCAAGGTATGACTCGGTTCTCCGTTGACGTAAGCGCCGCTAGCGAGACAACATTCTACGCAGATCACGTTCACGTGAAGAATATTCACGGTATTGGTAGATATGTGCGTCTTCCCCGCAGGAAGTATGACTGAGTCGAACCCTAGCAAGGATGCAAACGTGCCAGGTCGGGTAAAGTCGATAGGTTTATTGCAAGTGATATAGCTCTTTAAAGTGCTAGGGTCACCGATAATCGAGAGCTTTACGTTACTCGGGACTTCCCTTCGCAAGAATCGATCCAACGCCTCAAGTTCATAGGTACCCGGAGGGACTGTTTACTCTTTACCGTCACAATAAAATTTATTATTACGTTCGTCAATGTTCGGCATGGAACTGAACGTGGCCAGATTGATCAGTCCGATAAACCATTCTTCTTCACGATTCTCTTCTCCGAGCAGGATATGCGGAAAGTATTTTTCTGTCAGATTCGAGCTCTGACCCGTCAGTGTAAGCGTCATAGACATATTTACTAATATCGAACGTCAACGCGAGTATTTAAGGAAAGCTAAACAAAGATGACCACATAAAACGGTCCCGTACTCTTGATACCGAGTATGATTATAGGTGATGGGTATTCCTCCGAGATATCGAACAAGTTCGAGCGGCGGCCTTAGATCACCGAAACTATCGAAATAATCAGCTCGTCCGCCGTTTTTCTTATAAGCCACCCAATGCGTATCCTTACCGCTATCATCATCAAGATTGATGATGGCGTTCTCTATCTTCCAAGGAGGACCGCTAGGTAAAGCGTCTCTCGCAAATACTCCTCTAAAGAAGGGGATTTTTAACATGGCGGCGTACTTGCGTAGATCCGTTTCAGTAAGGGCACGTTTAGGTAGTCATTTTCTTTTCGGGTAATGTCGTAGATACATGTCTTTCCCCATGGCGATAGCTTCGAGCGTACGATTATGTTTCTGAGCCTCGTTCAATTGTTTCGTATTCGCCTTAGCACTTTGTACCGCCTTCGTGATTCCTGCGGCTCCTCCGGCAACGGCTCCAAGCGCTGCGATCATTGGTAGTATAGGTAGAATTCCACCCTTCTTCTTACGGCGTCTAGTAGTAGTAGCTCGCCGATGACGACTTTGAGTTTTCTTCTTCTTCTTTAGACCTGAACCCATCTTGACTTTAGCTTTCATCGCGTTGGTGACCGCCCACGCGGCAGCTTTCTCACCCAACTTTGAGTCAGGTGCGTGTAATCTTTTCCACGATTTCTCGATAAGTTCACGATCTGCTGTATAACGTCCTGCAAGATCTTTCACCTTGGAGTAGGCAATATCGTGTTCTTTACAGTACCGGTCTAACTCGTTTCAATCGTTTTTCCAACTTTATCCCCGGTCCGCAGTACTGGTATCCAGGTATATGCACTTCAAACGGTAGATTATTGATTATCTTATCCAACAATCCTCCCCCTCTTCTTCGTCTCATGACACGTACTGATTAGCATTTATATAGGCGCGCGCATTATATAGATGAAGTAGTCAACATGCGGCTCGAGAAACAGACAGATTCTTTAACTGTACACAACAACGATCACGATGAGGGTGGAGCCTTACCTCAGAGACACGGTACGTTGTTACCTGATACTATCTGCTGCATCATCTGCGGACCTTCGAATTGCGGTAAAACCAACGCCATGATCAGCCTGTTAGAGGAACCTAACGGTCTACGCTTCAAGAACGTGTACGTTTACTCTAAATCGTTGTACCAGCCCAAGTATCAATGTTTATCAAAGTTCTCTCGCTCGTCGAAGGTATGGGCTATTTCCCGTATTCTGACAACGCGGAAATTATCTCTCCATCCGAGGCTGAACCCGACTCTGTATTCATTTTCGACGACGTCGCTTGCGATAAACAGTTTAATATACAGGCTTATTTTAGTATGGGTAGACATAAGGCTATAGACTGTTTCTATCTCTGTCAGACGTACTCGCGCATTCCGAAACAGATGTTGAGAGATAACGCAAATCTTCTCATCCTATTCAGGATGGACGATACGAATCTGAGTCACGTCTACGACGATCACGTGAATACAGATATGACATTCCAAAAATTTAAGGAGGTGTACTCACTGTGTTGGAAAAAAAAAAGTACGATTCTCTGGTGTTGAGCAAAGATCATAAGATTGATAAACGACGATATCGCTACGGGTTCGATACCTTTATCTTACACGATTGACAAGAACATATATTCAGTATACGATAAGACATCATGTCGTCCATATCTAAATTCGGTCATAGTCTCCACAAATATAGATCTCTCATCGAGACGGAAGGAAATCTGACTCTAAACTCTTAAGGCTACTACGACGCTAGATCCAAGAGGATCGTCAACGCGGAGGCGCCTATCACCTCTAAGGATGTCTGTAACAAGTATTACGTCGATAGGATGGATGCGAGACATAGTAACGAGCAGATAGTCGCCCTCAACACCACCAAGGATGTCATCAAAGAACAGATGGAATCGTTGATCGAGGATTTGGAGAAGGATCGAATAAAATACGGCGACTTTGAGAAGAGTAGTCGTCAAGGGATGGAGGAGTTGCGGAAACTGAATCAAGATCGTCTCGACGAAAATAAAACGACGATTGACGCTTTAAGTTCAAAGCTGCTAAGCTTAGAGGAAACTTTCGTGATACAACGAACCATTTACAACGATTTGATAGCGAGAGATATACTATACGTAAAGGGGACATATACTGAACGGCTTTACGATGCAGGTGGCCTAGTTTTGCGGAACATAGGTATGCCCTCATTACCTTCAGACGCCGTGCCTAAAGATTACGTAGACTCTACGGTTAATCTTAGTTTCATCTACATCTACTTGGATTCGAAACCTATGCGGAAGGATGCGAGACATTTCGAATTGACTCTAACGGGTGAACGTGGTTATAAGTTCAAGAGGGCGGGCATCGTTTCAACGATGGTAATGAACTTGAAAGATATTATTTGCTTGTTGAATCTTCAAATTAACGACGATCCACCTTTCGAGGTATCCAAAGATGACTCTATATCTTTCATGATAAAAAAACGCCCGACGACGTCTCAGATTTTACACGTAGAATTAGGTTTTACTTACGTTTAGATATAATGAACCGTTTCTTCACAGTAAGAGATATTCACACCTTACATCATGTCGACGAAGGTCACGGAGGATATCATAAAAGCGAGTATAATTATTAAACGAATGTATAAGCAACTACGTGATGCCCGGCACGAGTCAGAGCACGTCGTGAATGAAACGTTCAAACCTATCACGGATCCTCTAAACAAGATGGCGAAGGCGCTCGCCAAACCCGAGGGGACGGAAGCCTTACCTGAGAGATTGCAAAACAACCATCTATTGGATACTTTTCTTTATTCATCTCACGCACATTCCGATAAGACCTACGGAGTCCGTCATGAAGGTGACTCTACCAAGCTCGGAGATACCCATATCGTATTCAACGGGAGAGACGGTAGAAAACTCCTTAACAATAAGACGATACCGTATACTCGAGGACTATTAGAATTACTCTTCTGAAGAGCACCCGTCCATTATACTAAGGACGATCTGAAAGTATACAAATCCATGCTCGCAGAAACGAACGTGCATTGGTTGAGAAACGAGCTGTACGCTCGTATCAAGATGCGAGCCGGATCAAAGTATTCGTTAATCATCAAACCTATGTTTGAGGAGGAGCTTGAGGGTGAGGGTTTATACAAGATGGAGACAGGGAGAGGGGTCGATTATATCTATTGGGACGATCCTAACGAATTGGTCGATCGATTACGACTCTTGCACGCATCTAACGAGGCCGGTCATTCCGCTCACGAGAACGAGATCGTTTCTATCATTGAGAAACTACGCGAGGCCAGAATCATCGTATAAAGACGTTCATCTCTTCGGTATTTTATCACAATCATGTCCAACGTCAAGTAGGAGATTGCGCGCGAACTTCATCGTCCTGCAAGACGACGATTTCCTCGAAGACATGTTAGCGTACGAGGCTTGAACGAGCTCCTTCAGGCCGATCTGGTGGAGATGATACCCTACTCAGGATCGAATAAGGGCTTCAAGTACCTTCTCACCGTCATCGACGTGTATTCCAAGAGGGCTTGGGCCGCGCCCGTCAAGACTAAGACGGGTAAGAATGTCAGCGCCACAATGGCTCTCCTCCTCGACAAGGTGACCGACAAAGGTCTACCTCCCGTACGTCATCTCCAAACGGATAATGGGACAGAGTTTTACAACGTGGAATTCAAAACACTCATGAAGAGAAAGAGGATCAATCATTATTCTACATACAGCAACGTCAAGGCTAGCGTCGTGGAATGATTTAATCGCACTTTCAAGAACATGATGTGGAGGAGGTTCACGGCTAAAGGATCCTATCGATGGATCGATATGATCGATTCCTTACTGGACGAATACAACCGTACGGTACACTCGACCATAAAGATGAGACCTATAGACGTCAAGGACGATAGACTTTTACATACCGTCTATAAACGTTTAAAGAGCTTAGATTCCACACCGAACATTTTTAAAGTGGATGATATAGTTCGTATCAGCAAGTATAAGGACGTTTTCGAAAGGGTTATACTGCGAACTGGTCGACCGAATTGTTTAAAATACGTAACGTCGTCGAGACTAATCCCAGGTCATTCCTACTCGAAGATATGAAAGGTAATCCTATCACGGGAGGTTTCTACGGTAAGGAGCTTAGAAAGACCTCGTATCCGGATGTTTACCTTGTAGAGAAGATAATCAGACGATCTGGAAATAGAGTATATGTCAAATGGTTGGGGTTCGACTCCTCTCACAATTCGTGGTTCGAAGCGAAGGATATAGTGTAGAAGGGGGGGAGGAGGGCGCGTCCCCCTCCACCCCGAGCGTATAAAGCGGCTGCGAGGCTGGGAGACGTATCTCATTCAACATGTTTAGGCAGTTGGGTTACCGTCTGGAGGACATGAGCGATATTAAGATCTCGAACGGCGGTTTAGAATACCACATCGCGCGGGCCGACAAAGGTTACAGCGAGTGCTGCGATTCTTCCATGCACTGGCTCGGATGCCATAATCCCGGAATGTGGGAATCGAGTCAGTCTGTCGAACGCTGTTCTACCGCTTGCCCGGTCTACAATCTCAAGGAAGGGGACGACCCTCAAATTCTCCAGGAATCGAGTTGGTCCGGCGAACGCGGTTCTACAGCCTGTCCCTGGGATGAGTTGCTGGAGGAGGAAAACGCTTTGTGCGTCGAGTTGGATCGAATCGAGCGTGAGGAACTCGATCGGGTCAAGAGCATCTCCGAACTTGAAAAGTATCGAACGTACAACGTTCGCCGTCTAGAAGGAGATGAAGAGGTCAGCGAGGATGAAGACGAACAGAACATCATAACGCTAGACTATGTGGGCAGAGTGCATCTTACGGGTAAAAACTTTGGTGCGCGGTACAGGAGTCGCTTTAACGCTTCACAGAGAGGACTGATATATCTAGGTGAAGGCGAGTACGAACTGTTCAAGTGGTGAAGCGTTCGCGAGTGCGTTCTAAGACGTATGTACATGTTTAGACAAGACTGAAAAAAACTATATGTATTACTTTAAAGAAAGAGATTTTTTGTATGCATCGAGTGAAAGACTATATTTTTTTCCGAGAGAGAGAGAGAGAGAAAGAATTTATATGTATATGTGTATGTATGTATCATCATAATCTTAAGAATACACTCGATAAATAAAAAGTTGTACTATTTATTTAAGTCCTTGATCATATTACATAGAAATAAAAGAGTATTCATTTAAGGATATGGTCTTTTATAATAAGAGGGGTATGTATGTTTCATTCAGAGCAAAAAAGATCATTTAAATATGTATGTTTTCAGACAGCTCTGAAAAAAAAACTGTTCGAGGGAGGAGGTCTATACCAAAAAAAAAACTACCTCTCACTCTGAGAGAGAGAGAGAGAGAGAGTGAGAAGTGGAGAGATAGAGAGTGTGAGAGGTGGAGAGAGAGAGAGAGAGAAACAGATAGAGCACGTCCGCGAGTCTCCGCCGCGGGAGGGGAGGGGTGATGAACACACACACACATACACATTAGTCCTCCATCCCAGTATTCCCATGAGTATGTGTGTGAGAGAGATAGAGAGATAGAACCCGCGAGCCAACACATACGAGGCGCGGGAGGGGATGGAAAGGGTTGAGGGGTGGGGAACACACACACACACACATATACACATTACCCCTTCGTGCCCTCATACATGACATTGTATTCTACTGTCCTTCATTTCATCTCACAATCACCCTACCATTACACATTAGCGTAAGTGCGTATAACCCGAACGGGTAGTAAGACGCGGTGCTAATAATAATAATAATAAGTAGTTAATGTAAGAGAAAAACCAAAAGAACACTAGTAAAACTCCACGAATCCTTTCTACTAAAGAACAACAAAATTACCGCCAACTACACTTAGAGTAGCCACGTCACCCCCCCCCCCCGCCCCTTTCCCCTTACAAACAGTGCTGAATTTCTTTAATTTAAAAAAAGTGTTTAAATGTGTTTGCCATATACATGATAATACATGTGACTAGAGTACTTAAACATAACTCAATGTATTTAATCTGTGTAAAATTTAAAGCTTGTTACCTATACAAACTATAATTTTACAATTAATTTTATATATTTTATGTAATTTTACTTTAAATATACTATATTAGTTTAATAAATAAATATTATGATCTTGAATCTCTTTTCAATAGTTGGCACAATATTTAGCTTGCTTCATATGAACAGAATGACCTGGGATGTAAAAACCCGAACTCATTGGTGGGCGAACGGAAAGTAAGTGTTGCAACATCCTAGACATTGGGCAAGGTCATTAGCGCCTCCCTACCATGCCTTCCGGTTCTCAAGCAGCAAGCCCTGGGTTTCCTATTGTATTCAGTAGAACCTTTTGGAAGAAGAATTACTTAAAACACTGTATTCTTGGGATATGAACCAATATAAGTTTTAAAATTAATAATTCATTACATATATATTTATTAACAATTTAAACATTAATATTCACAGAGTTCGCACAGACAGCACTGAATTAAACAAAAAACTAGTCCATATCATTACGGGTATGTGGCGCAGGACTAGCATACACGGAGAATACGCCATTTATATTTATAAGTTACTTGTATACTTATCAGTGCAGTTCTATAATAGGTCTTACGACTGTTGGCCAGCACTATAATAAACGAAATTGAAATAATTGCTAGGAGGTATTCTGTCTTACGACAGGTCAATTCCTTTTGTCAGAAACGCCAATGCGCACTGTTCTTTGCTTCCTCTTTTTGTTTCCAGAATTTTCTTATTTCCTTTAAATCATCCAATATTTGAATACCCCTTATTCCTAAGCTCCTCTTTCCCTCAACCTTTCCTTCTATGACGTCATGCAGAAGACAGTTCCTCCTAAGGATGTGTCCGATCCAGTTTGCTTTGCGCTGAAAAATCACAACCAAAATGGTTATCTTTTCACCCACTCTTCTTAGGACGTCTTCATTTGTCACCCTATTTGTCCACCTGATCTTCTCAAGTCTTCTCCAGCCACAAATTTCAAAGCTATCGAAGTATTTCTTTTCCATCTTCTTAAGAGTCCAAGTATCTACTCCATACAAGGTAATGCTCAAAATATACGTAGCATTTCATCAGTTTCTTCCTCAGTTCCAAACTCAACTTGCTGATCAGCAGTAACCTCATCTTTATAAAAGCTTCCTTGGCCAAAGCGATCCTATAATTAATTTATTTAGTGCTGTGGGCATCCTTCGTCAGCAGACTTCCAAGGTCCTTGAACTACGCTATGTTTTCCAACTCCTGATTTCCAATTTTGATATTCAGTGGCTTTTCATTTTTTGAAATCACTATCTATATTTTGATCACTATCTCCACTAGCTGGTCCATCATTTCCTATAACTCTTTTTATTTTTGGCCAGTGATGCTAGATCATCATTGTGATGATGACACGTCCTCCTTTCCTAAAATTAGCACGTCCCTATATAGCTTTTCTGACCAGCCACTTGCCATACATATTGGACAGACTGTGTCATAAAGAGACTCCCTGTCTCACTCCTCGTCCAACTCTATGCTGCTGGTCTTTTAATATTTCAGCCTCAAATTCACACGCTGTCCCAGCTACAGGTTTTCAACCAGCCTTATGTCCCTTACAGTTGATCCCGATCTTCTTGATTATTTCCATCAGATTTTTCCATTTTACTCTATTGAAAGCCTTTTGCCCATCAATTGAACCAATGTAGACTTCTTCATTGACTTCCATCACTGTTTCTGAAATTATTCTCAACATACCGATGGCGTCTCTGGTTCCTTTTCCTTTTCTGAATCCAAATTGCTCTTCTGCCATCACACATCCTATTTCCTGTTCCAGTCGCCTGTTGAATATTCTTGCCACGATCTTCCCCACATAATAGATGAGACTGATGTTACTGTGGTCACTGCATTTCTTGGCTTGTTTCTTCTTCTTCTTTAGAGCCGTCATGGCTACGTTTATAAAGGCCACTATCCTGTTTCGTAAAGCCTACTTATAATTGTTGTCAGAGCTAATAATCCATTGTTTCTTAGTTCCTTCAGAAGGTCAGCTGGTATGTTGTCATCTCAAAAAGCCTTCCTTCTTCACATGTCCTGTAGGGATCTCTCCAATTAAATCTTTAAAATGCTGGGTCCTTTTTCGTCTTCCTATAACTCTTCTTCTATTTCAATAGGTTTCCTGGTCGATTATCAATGTCGTATGAATTGTTATAAAATACTTTTTTTATAGGTAGAAATGATAATCATATACCTAGACATAGAGCGAGTTTGGTACAACAGTAAATGACGCGTGTTACGAAATTAATCTTCCGTGCTACTTTGGTCACCTGGGCTTTAAGTTCGCAAGCTCTGCTTGATGCTATGGTTTGGTAGTTTAAATATTTTTGTAACGGGCTGAACTGGCTTAGCCCCGTTATACCTCAAAATATGAATATTAATCGCTTGAAGCCAGTCATCAAGAGTTTAGTACTGATATACTGTTTTTGTATACTAGACTTGTAACACATATTTACTTTGTTTACATACCCACCTCGAAGACCCCTGCCCCCATCAGAAGAAGCGCTGCTTAGATATTGACTGAGCACGCCTATAGATAATGTTACACCGCTCTCATCAAAGTTCGCGAGTCGACTGAAAGAGGCTCCGGAGCTGTTAGCTCAGCGAGTCGACCTTATAGAAGTCGACGGAATTTTCCCCCACTCCTCCTTGCTGGTCGCTACATCATGCCTGGCTGTGGATATTATATATTCTCCGGCTCGCTTAGAAAAGACACGACTGGTATCTCCAATAATCCACGGAACGGACGTCTCGCATCAAAGAAACTAGCATTTATAGGTGAACATGCTGTTTACGGCGATGGGACAGCTTGATAGGAGGAAGTAACAAAGACTGATAGAGGAATTACGCCAAATATGGAATACCACTTTCATTTTGCTTTGTAAAAAATGTATTTTAATTAATATAAAAACAAAATATTCAATAATGGCATTCTTATTTAGTCTACTAACAGTAACTAAATTATTATTTTTAATTGAATAAAACATTATTTTATAAAAATTAAAATGTAAAAAAAAGCATTTTTGGCAAGGAAAAAAAAGTGTTCCAAATAAATATAGTATATTCATTATTTTATGGATTATGTTAACAGTCAATGTTATCGATTAATTGAACAGTATTAGAATATAAAATATTTAAGGGTTTGATAAATAAACTAAAATAAAATAAAAACAACTTATTTTAAATAGATAACCAAAATGTTATTTGCAAAAATCACATACAAAATAGCTTGCTTCAGCTCCCAAGCATTCAATATGTGCCCATTCCTCACACACAACACATTTGATCCCCTCTTCACCTTTTTGTCTTCGGAAAATTTTCCGTCGCAAAACAAACAAGCCGCATCTTCATCACTTGGATTGGTCAGTCCACGGAGGCTCGTTGGTACACTTTCATCAGAAGATGAATCTGAGATCTTTACTTGTCTTACTATTTGTATTTTCATCTTTACCTGTTTCATAGGTTTGCTGTATTTACTGAAGCCATTTTGTTTTTTATTGTTACGTTTCATTCCTTGTTTCTTTTGTTCCAAGTTCTTGCTGCACTATGTTTTTTCATCAGAAGATGGTACCTTGGATTTTGACTGCTGTAGTAGAGTCCATTTTGCTGCTATGGAACCTTTAGGAAATTTCCTTAAAATAGATTCCTCAAGCTTTGTTTTAAATGGAGATGATGTGACTATTGCAGCTTTTCCTGCTGGCCTACCTCTCTGAGGCTCTTCCCTACCTGAAATTTTAGGGATAGGTGATATCTGTTCAGGACCAAGCAAATAATCGTCAGCCTCTTTACTTAGTAGACCTAATGGATGGTTGATAGAGGGCTGGTTCACAGGTGGCTCTTTAACAGGGGGCTGAGATTTCTGAGGAAATTAAATCAAATGGCTGAAATACATTTCTGTTTGGTGGGTAGATTCCAGTGACTTGAAAACCCTTTACTGTGATCGACCCCATTTGAACTTTCAAATAGGCTTTACAGAAGAGCTCGGCAATGTCAAAAGGGGATACTGGCCTTCCATTATTCCTCAAAAACATTCTTACCTCTTCACTGTAATGCGTCTTCAGAGGTCCCATAAATGTTTTATCAAGCGGCTGCATTTTGTGGGTGGATTGTGGGGGCAGAGAAATATACTCTATTGTTCTGTAGTTTTCTTATAAATATTTGAGTGCACAGAGCGACCGTGGAAAACAAACGCTTCCTCATAATCCACTAATAAAGTATACGACGTAAAGCTGAACAGTGTTAATGTTGGTAAGTGGCTTGATAAAACACATGTATAACAGCAAATTTAAGTAAATGCAAATATTTTAAGAGTAAATAAAAAAAATTCTAATAAATCACAAATAATTCAAATAATAAATTTACCAACTTAGAAAATTTTAATTCTCTTTTATGCCAAAATAATATATTAAAATAATTTTGGTTAGATTTGAAGCTAGTATCCCCTTAATCTGCCCCTTTACGTCCCCACATTCCCATTTTGAAATTTTAAGATTTATTTCATTATACAATATGGTGTATTTACATACTTACCAAATTTCAATTTAAACAACATTATAAAATAGTGTTCTATATTAGTTGTATCATTTTTGATCTCGTCAATTTCCCGGGTCTCAATGTTGAAATGTATATGTCCATACGCCATTTGGCTCTCCAGGAAGGTCTACATAACCACAAAGTGTTTTTTATATACTAGGTTTAGTAATCTTGAGAGGAACCCTCTTCCCCATTTACCGCTTCATTTTTAAATTTAAAGATAATAACTTAATGGAGAATTGAGGTGGTTCTTGTACACACCGGACAGAACTGAATCTTATGAAAATTAAATTATTATTTAATTTTGGGCATTTTTAAACCCCCCAACTAACCAGCACCAAATCTGTTGAATATGTATTTTAGCTCAAACTTCGATTCATATTTATTTATTTTTAAATTTTTTATCAATGACTAAATAATGTTTATTTTGAATCGCACAGCTAGTAGACATGTAATCTTGATTTTAAGTGTCTATATGATGATTTTTATTCTAGTATTAATTAAATTGTATGAACTCACCATATCTTATGGATGATGATTGGTAAAAAAAAAGAGATATTGAACACATTGAAAATAAAAAAAGGTTGTTTCATAATTTTCAAACTTAATGGATGCTCCGAAAGTACGCGATAACCTACTCGAGATCACTGGTATAAGTTGCCTGATAGGTTAGCTTTAATAATACTTTTATATGTATAGTAAAATCTTTATATACCTTGACAACCAATTTCTATTATTGTGTTATTGATGGCTATAAATTGTGTATAATTTATACTGCCACAACAAGCTTTTAATTAATTTAAAGTGTATATATATTATTCAAATTTTAAAATTCCAGCTTTGAGGTGCACATGTTCATGCACAAGAGGTACTTTTTGAAAATGTCCGACCCCTGTTTGTGATATATAACGCAGTGCCCATTACACACACACACACACAAATTCTTAGTTTTATTTATATATTATATTATATTACATTAAAAAATAGTTATTGATAGCGTGTATTATTATCGTGTTGATGACTTGACCCACCTTGCCTTGAAAATATGTGTTTACATTTTATTGACGGGTTGAGTGTCAATGACATGGTCCTATTGGTGTCGACCACTTGACCCACTCAATCTTCCAAATATTTGTTTTAATTTTGTCGATGGGTTTTCTGTCGATGACTTGACCCTCCTATACTGGAGCCTGTCGATGACTTGGTCCAGGTCGTGTCGATGACTTGACCCAGTTAACCTTTAAATATTTTATAGCTTGTCAATGAGTTTGTATCAAAAATGTGAGAAAAATGAGAACAGACATGGGATCAGACCCTTACCTAGTAGTTGCATAAACAAACAATAGAAAATGCAACACAGGATTTAACAGTAAAACGAAAAAACACGATATTTTTTAAAACATATTGCAATAAATTAAAACAACATTAAATATGATACACCATCACCCCAGAGAGACACCGCCCGTACAGCCCGCTTATACATTCTACCCGACCCACGCTGCCCGTCCACATTCCACCGCCAAACTGGCGAGAACTACAACATTGTGTCTCAGGCACGTTATGTCACGCGCTAAGATTCGTGTAGTTTAAGGTAGAGTCGTACAATAGGTTTCCCTACTAGAACATTCTAGTACAGCACCATATGTTATATTGAGTCAACGCCTGCACCGTGTTCCCCTCCATTTCATCTCTCCACCCTCCTTTGCGTTTCTTTAAATCCGTCTCAGTGATCACGTGGTTATGTTCTTGGACCATATATTGATATGTTTAACCTGTGTAGTTAGTCACTATACCATCGGTTTCAGCGGAGGTAAGCAGCGCTATCTGCGGCAGATGTGATCCACATATTTTCAAAATTCTCTTTCGGCTTAAGACTTGTAGTTTTTCAAAATTACCTTTTTGGACTTGAATATTAATTAAATATTTAGTTTGACACTAGATAGACAGTTTGTATAAATAAAATTATTCGATGGGCCTTAGCAATCACATTTATATTTTTGAGATCACTTTGATCTTTGGAAGTCTAACTATTAGTTTGTCACTAGATTGCGTTGTTTGGTTATTTAAGGCCTTATATAGTGACTTGTACCCAGGCCGCTGGCCATACGTTTGTTTGTATTCCACTAGATGGCCAGTTTATATTTTATCGTAAATATTGTATTATGGACTCTTGCCATCGTATTTATCTATTGGAGGTCACTTTGATATGTTGTAGTTTAAATTATTAGTTTGTCACGTGATGGCCAGTTTATATTATATCACAAATAAATTATTTGATAGCCTTTTGTCATCGCATTAATCTTTTTTAGGTATATTTGCCGAGTTAAAGTTAATTTGTTCATCCGTCACTAGATGGCGTTGGTAGTTTATCTTAGAGCCATATTTAGTAACGTTGTATCCAGGTTTCTAGCCTGTTAATTTACTGTAATTTAATTTGTCTCCAGGCCACTAAGAATCAACATATAGTTGATTGTAAATTAACTTATCTCCAGTTCGTGAGATGGCATGACAAAACGTTAATCTGTGTTTAAATTTAACTCTAGTCCAATAGGTGGTACCGGTACTTGTTAGTTGCAATACGAGACCCGTAGCTTATGTATTGTTATGTTATCTGCCAAACTCTTCTACTGGGAAAATTGTAAGCTCGATTACTTTATTAAATAATGTAGTCATTTAATTTGTATCATATTTGGAGTATGATATTCCTCTGCCATTTAATATTTATATTTTACAATTTAAAACTTCTAGTATTTGCCCTAACTGGGCTGATGCCCGCCCCCTTCGATTGGGTCTCCTGCTATTTTTTTTACACATAATTTGTCTTTTCTAATGTATTAATAAATGTTCACTCTTTGTTATCCATTACTTTTTATTTATTTTTGGAAGATTTAGGTCCGGGGGCCTCAAAATAAACTATAAGAATTTAGGATAACAATATAGACCAGATTTAAACAAATAAGCACAGAGTTTGACCAATCAGAAAAAACAAACACAATATGAATGAATATGAAGGAGGTATTATTGGAAACATCTAACAGTGCTGAAGAGTAAACCCACTAAAAAAAAGGGTTGGTGATTAGAAAAGAGAGCACATTATTGAAGGACAGCTTAACAAAGAAGAAGAGAATTACAATCAAAATCACTCAAAGCTATTTTACAAAACGGTTAAAGATTTAAGAAAAGTATACAAACTAATAACTAAAATAATAAAAGATGAGACTGGGAGCCTCATCACCAATGAAACAGATAACCTCAACCATTGGAAACAGCACCTTAGCAATTTACTGAATAGCCCAACGTGTAATCAAAACGACAACAATAAAAAAAATCCAGGATGTTCAACCAATGGTCAAGAAATCTATAATACATCAAATAAAAGATTCTATAAAACGACTTAAGAAGAGCAAGACACCTGGAGTAGACAGTATTCAGGCAGTAATGCTGAAAGTAGGAACAGAGTTGACACAACACTAAATTTATAGGCTGATAACCCATATTAATCCAGCCCCTTTATTTACCTCATTGGGAAAATTGTTGTCCAGAGAATTAATTTTTTATTTGTGTTTTTGGATCATTAGAGAAGTAATTTAAATTGGGTATACATCGCTGGTCCTGCCGAATCTTTCTTGACAACATTTTTATAAATGGTGAATGTGTTTCAGCGATGATGTAATATTTCAGGAACCATGAGACCTATACACTTCATTTTATTGTCAAATTGAAGGTTTTTGGAGTCAAGTAGACTTTTAGAGACAGAAAATAGTTCCTCGGAGTAACCCTTCCACCATTTTCAACAATAGCAGCTATAAAAGGAAGAAGAGACATATATAGAAATGAAACAAATAATAATGGTTTTTAATCCTTATATGTATACACCAAATAATGTTTATCACTCTTGTATTAAACACATTTTCATAGCTAATTTTTTTGTTTCAGAAATCGCTAGTGGTACATTAGCAGAAAGTTGAACATTTGAGATGATTATATCGACAGGAAAATCTTTTTGTATGCACAGGTTTTGCAAGTACATGTACGTGTAAGTTCTGGGGACAAAAGCTTTAGAAATTTCGCAGGTTTTAGCACTCCATAAACATCATCCCAACCAAATCTACACCGATATTTCTCTACATAATCATGATACAAAATATTTACATATCTTCTGATAAAGTATAACACTCTTTTAATGTGTCCACGCACAGAATATGACGTTGGTAGAAGGTCAATTAGCGGGACTGGTCTCTTGAAATCACTGCCATTATTAGAGCCTGTTTTCCACACATGAACAAAGTATGTTTCCACGTCCTTAAAGTCACATTCGTCTTCTGTCTCAGAAATTATTGTGTAAACTTCACAAGTTCAGCAGTTAAAGCTCCTAGCTTTGTTGCAATTTTGCTCGTAGTGTCATCAACCGTAAGAATATGTGCATTGATATGAAAACTGGGCATCTCTAGGTCAAGTTTATTGTACATAATATGAAGCGGGATTAATTGTATTTTCTTTCCTGTTCCATAACTCTGGCAATCCTTTAATTATGAACATTTTAACAAATCTAAGTAGCTTATTAATAAAATCTGTGTCATTTGACAGTACAATGACTCAATCGGAACTAAGTTTATTTCAAACACCCCACTCAACATGTGGCAAAACACGAAGGTCAGCTTCATCAAATTTTCTCTTAAGTTCTTGAACAATATGGCCCGTACCGCCTGAATATATCCCTGCAGGCACCAACTTCTCATTGACAATCATTTCACTTGAAATAATTGGAAATTAAATGTTCCCTGAAGCATTATCAACGTTTTTGTGGGCTAACATCTCCAAGTTCATCTTGCTAGATGTTGTTGACCAGAATTCATTAAGTTGTTAAGGTATAGGTGTCGAATTTTTGATGCAGGCAAGGGAAATTGCTCCACTTGTAGACACTCGTCTGATCCACATTCTTTGACAGATAGTTCAAAGGTAATATGCAGTACTTGTGTTATAATATCTCGCCGGAGACTGGTTGTTAAAGTGATGTGCGGTGGCAGTGATGGGTTCTGGGCGACGGGAGTCTTCGGGCGAGTGTACTAGTTATTTTGCCGGAGGGCAGTTTCTTAGGAGGGTAGTTGGAGGAGCACGTCCTTTCTTGCCTCTTTCTTGATCATTTCCTCTTTTTCTGTGAGATGAGCTTGAGTGTACAAACTCAGATGGGGGTCTGCAGAAGAGGCGTGTATCCATACGTCTGTAGGGATAGGTTCGTTGCAGTATTTACAATGACATGTGCCGTATAGGTGGTCAGAGAGGGACCGAAATTCTGAAAGACGGAATAACCATTTATAGTTTGGTGGTCATTTATGTAAACATCTGCTCTTAGGGTCATATTCTCCCCTAAATTGTGTTGACAATGAACCTTATGTATTCGACAAGCTTCCTAGAACGGACAGTGGTTATTCACATAGCCACCTCACATTGTAGTATTTGGCAGGCATTGAATTCGATGCGCGTTTGTTCTAAGTGGTTACTTGGTTGACCAATGTCACTCTGTGAAGTTATCTTGAGAACAGGTGTGCAGTTTTGATCAGTTGTATCAGTAGTGAGGCTCTGTTTTTCATTTTTACCCTTAATACACATCCCTAGGGTATCTGTTTATTGATTTTTGCATGACATAGCTGATAAGTAGAGACCTAGGAGACTGCAAATTGTAAATTAATCAAGGTAAGTGTACTTGTATGCACTATACTACATTTGTAAATACATATTTACATAAGTGTATTTCTTTTGTACATGGCTTTGTTTCGTTCTAATGCTGATATCTAAGTTCTGCCAGCCCTAATAGTTTATTTTCTTATAAATAACACTTATTTTCGTTTGGCGGAAAGATGTTATTAGGCAGATAAATGCACCGCTTATGAAATATGATTGAGCTGAATATTTGGGGTTAGGAATGTAGATGTCTGGCAGGCTAAGACTAGGTTGTACTTCAGGAATCATTGTATATATAGTATATTAATTATATATAATTATAGTAAAATTTATAATGAATTTTTGTAATTTATAGAGAATATATCAACATATATGGTTAATATTCTTCTTTTAGAACAAAATGGCCAGAAGGGGAGACACAAATGACTTGAGAGGAATGTTCCTTGATAAGTTGTGTAGCATTCTTGATGATATATCAGAGGATCAGGTGAAGGATTCTGATATTGGTGGGAACTCCGAAGCAGAAGATTATAGCATCATACCAGAAAATGTTTCATTGCTAAATGATTCCATAAGAAGAGCAAGTGCAAGTGACGAAGGAACGCAAGATGGCTCCCACTCACTTGCTTCCAATCTTGAAGACGATGATGTTGAAATTCACGATATTCAGCCAAGATCTTCATGTGGAAACATGCGTGATAGCGATAGTAGTGACATGGAACTTGAAATTTCTAATGCAGTGGATCAAATAAATGTTAAATTTAACAAAAGACCCTGCAAACCTAATTCATACCAACAAATGAGGTTTTCACAACCATGTGTACCGATAAATATTGCATCTCCCTTCAGTATTTTTTCTCTTTTTCTTACTGTAACTTTCATGCATTATATCGTAGATCAGTCTGATTTATATGCTTTACAGAAGGGTGTAGACTTAAAACTTACTGTTGAGGAACTTCAAGCTACTCTTGGTATCCTGATAATCATGGCATTTCATTCTCTTCCCAGTTATACGCTGTATTGGTCATCTGACCCAAACTTTCATGCACCGAGAATGGCGAACATTATGTCCTTGAAGAGGTTTTTGAAAATAATTCGTTTTCTTCATTTGAATGACAATTCTATCATGCCAAGGAGAGGAGAAATAGCCTTTGATAAAGTTTACAAACTGAGACCATTGTTGACAGAATTGAACTGTAACTTCAGAAATGCTTTCAATCCAGGTCGACACTTATCGGTTGATGAGAGCATGGTGCATTTCAAAGGTGGATCTTCACTGAAAAAGTACCTACCAATGAAACCCATAAACCGTGGATTCAAAATCTGGACAATTGCATGTGCGGTATCCGATTTCATGTTGAACTTTGAAATATATGAAGGCAAGAAAGACTTCCAATTAGAGGGAGCATTATGGGAAAGAACAGTCCTTGAACTTGCAATACCGTTCCAGATTATGGGCTATTATTTGCTTTTGATCGTTTTTATAGCAGCAGATATATAAGAAGCTGTTATATCGAGGACTATTTGGCTGTGGGACAATATTGCAAAATAGAAAATATTTTCCAAAAACCATTATAAAAGTAGATAGAGAACTTCAGATGGGCCAGTCAGATTATCCTTCTTCTGACAAAATTTCTATTACGAAACGGAAGGATATAGAAGCAAAATCAGTGGTTATCATTAGCAACATGCACGTTTCTGATGATCATACCACAGTACAGAGAAGAAACAAGAAAGGTGAGAAAGAAACCGTTTCTTGTCCTCGTTGTGTTAGTGATTACAACAAATATATGGGGGGAGTGGATAGATTTGACCAAATGCTCGAGACATACTCAATTTCATGGACATCCAGAAGATGGTGGATGAAGATATTCTATTACTTAATTGATTCTTGCATTGTAAATTCGTATATATTACTTCGAGAGACCACTAAACTAAAAACTAACAAAGAAACGCCTATCTTCCATCTCACATTCCGCAGCTCAATAGCAAATGAACTTATTGGAAGTTTCTGGAGTCCAGGTGGAAGGGATGCAACTGTAAGCAAATCTAAATTCAAAAAACATACTGTGTGCTCCCAGAATACTTTGAAACTTGTAGAGGTTGGATTGCATTTGCCTGTAAAAGGTACTATGCGTCGATGTGCTTACTGCAGCACGAAAGCTAAGCCGAAAAGAATCTCTACGCAATGCAAAGCCTGCAATGTAGCACTCTGCAGGGGCTGTTTTGCCACTTTCCATTCCAAAAACTTATTACAGTTTACATTTCTGTGAGATGATAGTGACTAGTTGACATTAGCAATTTTATTTGGCGATAGAATAAATATAATTTTCTAGTGAACTTTAATTTCAATTTATTGTGTTCAGACATTGTTTTAACTATAATTTTTGATATTCTCAATACAAATGTTAATGCAGTTAATTATGTATCCATTTATAATTTGTTAGTAAAGTTGAAATATTTCCAATATGTAATCATCATTAATAAAAGTAAGTGGTTATTTAAGTGACCACTATCCAGATGGGTACCCACAGTGTTCTTGAAAGGTTGGTGGTTTTCAAGTAACCACTCAAAAATTCATAATATTTCAAAAAAGAAATATTTTTTGACTAAATCATTGGTAACAACAGTCAATATACATAACAATAGTACTTATAAAATAATACAATTAAAATTATACTTGAAAAAAATGGTTTGCTCCCTAAAGGGATAAAGTGTGCTGCTTGACTGGCAGGAACGGTGGAGGAGGGAGGTGATGTGTCTAAGCCTGGGTCCACAAGTCTCTGTTGTAGTGTCTTGTTGTTGAGGCATCGGATATGTGGTCTTCTGAGATCAGCGTTCGGTACTCGGAAGACCTGTACTGGAAAGGGGGAGGGGTCTCAGTTGGTAGTGATTCTGCGGTGAAGGGGGTCGTGGGGTACCAGGGTGGGGGTGGGAGGAGTGTAGGAGAAATTTTTTTCTTAAATATAAAATAGTTTTCAGCTCGGTCTCGACTTTTCTGTCCTCCCTTGCTACGTCAATAGTGGGGGTGAGTGTGTGGGTTTCTTATGTATGAAGGAAGGAGATCTGTGTTGTGATGATGCTGGTTTCTTTTAGCTGGAGGGAACTTGGCAGCCCAGATTGGTCTGACCACAAAGGGGGGGGGGGGAGAGGTGAAGTATATGTGAATAACAGCCCAAATGTATCTGAGCACTAAAGAAGAGAAAGAGCGTTAAAGGGGAAGGATGAAGTCGAACAAAAAAATAACTAGACCAAGAGGTTGGTAGTAAATTTTCAGATGTTTATTTCAGATTTCCATTATCCTTATCTCGGGGCCTCAACATACTTGGTCAGTAGGGGAAGGTTGGCCCCAACCTTCCCCCTAAAGCTTAATCTTTATACTTATGCCATTTTACACTCCTATATTTAACATGAACAATGCAGTTATACTAAGGGTTTACATATATTTAAAAAGTTGATTTTTTATTTCTTTTTTTCGAGAATTTACCATTTGTTTGGTCCTTTTGTTTGACACCCTCTCTTGAGAAAGTTCGTAACTACGTGGCTGTTCCACTGATCGCGCACTAGGTATGTTTTTTTGGGGAGGGGGGCCGTGGCTCATCTTACTGGCCTTGTGTTGTTTTATCGCGGGGAGGAGTAGAGGAGTGACCTGGTGTGCTCACTTGATACCAGGTGGTCCTGCCTGTCTCGACAGTGTGTGTAGCTCCCTGCTATAGTGCTCGGAACGGTCACCAGTTACCGCACCGCTACGGTCGCCGCACAACACTTGTAAGGTGCTTTAATATCTGGATGACAGTTTGAAAGGCTTCTCCAAAGTTTTGCGTGGATTAAATCTTGAACATTCGCAATTGTGAAATATACTCCAAAACAACAGAAATTTTCAATGAGGACACCTTTTCCAATTGAAATTCTTTAGGTGATTGTTTTACGATCTTTTGTACGAGTTTGTGTTTCAATGGTTTTGTTACAGCATCTCCATCAAATAATGCGTATGTCGGAAGAATATTATGTGACAGAATGACCTTAGTAAATTTGCCTCTTTCTTTTGCTCCATCCATCTATCTAAATGCTTGAGAATGTATTTTTTTGTAAACTGTTTTGTAGTGGCTGTTTGGACGAGATTTTTAGTGTGGTAATTAAAGTGTGAAAGTATATCTTTAGTGATTATATCAAACAGCTTTTTCTTTTTCAAAGCAAATCTTTACTGATTCAGTTCTGTATATATTTTCAATCCATATTACAGTAGGCGTGTATTTATATCGCTATATACACATTGTTTGGTCACAAAGTTGTGTAGTCACACAGGCTTAGTCATTTCAAAGGGGTTTACTTGCTGCTGCATTAAATGAAGAAGGCTGCCAACATTTCCATTAAAACGTTTCCCTCTCATTCCCACAATTTCTTGATGAACAGTTTCATGATGTTTCATTAAATTTGAATTTGTCATTTTCTCTGAAATCATTGCAAAATAGAAAGTGCTTTATGATAAATTAGCTGCTATTGAGAAACATAAGAGGTGATATCAGAAAATTTCCATACTGATGCTATAAAACTCGTAAAACCTACCATAGGGCCTAGTGGCCACCAACACCCTTGAAGTAGTCCGCTTCCACTCGTATACACTGATCCCAGTGCTTCTCCCATTTTTGGAAAGCTCCCTGGATGTCTTTTTTGTGGGAATGTCCAGTACTACCTGCGATTCTGTCTGGATCTTCTCAATGGTGTCAAAGTGGTCATCTTGATCTTCTTTTAGAAAATAGAAAAAGTCACAGGGGGCTAAATCAGGGGAGTAGGGGTGTGGGGTACAAGCACCATCATAATTTTGGCAAAAACTTCGGGGTGAAAAGGGAAGCATGAAATGGGGCATTGCCATGGTGCAACAGCCAGATCTATTGTCGCCAAATCTTGGGGTGACGTTTTCGCACATTTTCAATCAGTCGCCGCAAAATGTCACAGTAGAACGTGGAATTGACTTTTTGACCTGCTGGGACGAATTATTTGTACACACTTCCCTTAGTATCTAAATAAATAATTAGTATGCTCTTAACATTGCTCTTTACCTGTCTGGCCTTTTTTTTGTTTTGGTGAATTTGGGTTTTTCCATTGGGTGGATCGTTGCTTGGTCTCAGGGTCATAACCGTAAACCCAAGTCTCATCACCAGTGATAAACTTGGACAAGAAGGTTACATCGATGGAGGTAACCTGACGAAGCTCATTGAAGACGTCGACGAGCAGCTGCTTCTGGTCAGCTGTCAGGATCCTATCCCCAAATTTGGTGGTGACAAGGTGCATGCCCAACTCAGAAGTCATAATTTTTTGGCATGTTTCAAAACTAATTCCCATCGCTCCAGCAGAGTCTTGAATGGTCCGTCGTTGATTATGACTAATGATCTATTGAAGTTGAGCCATAGTGGGTTTTGTGCAGCTGCTTGGCCTCCCTGTGTGTTCGTAGTCCTCAATGGATATCCAAATGGCCTTTAACCGGGCATTCCATTGTAACACTTGTGTATGGCCCATGCTTTCTTCCCCAAACAATTGTTGTATCATTTTTAGAGTCTCCGTCGCACTTTTCTCGAGATTCACACACGCAAATGCACTGTTCATTTTCGGATTCATCGTGATAATCGCCACAGGACACATACACGACTCCAAAAATAAACGGACGCGAAAAATCAGCACGACCACCCAGATGTGTGAAACTTGGTACAGTTACGCCCAAGAGATGCTATAGCTACCGTATAAAGTTGAATATCGCTACTACAACTTCTAGCCAGATGGCAGCACCACCAGCCCGGAAATTGTTTGATACCCCCTCGTATTCACTATTACGTGTCTGATCAACAATTCCCTTGGAGCATTTTGTGATCTCTGGATCGTCTGTTCCAGTTTAATATCTGGAGTCACCGCATTGAACCTTCCCTCTCTGTATTTCACCACAAAATGTATTTGGGCGAATTTTCTGTAGGGGCATGGTTTTTCCACCTCAAGCTTCTTCACTCTTTTCAAATCCAGGACCCATATTTCAGGTTGTTAATGTACCAAATTTTTCACTAGATCTATTAACTGTAAAACATTTCCCCAGGATTTGCAAAGTTCCTTCACAATATTTGACAAAATCTAGGTATTTGGTTTTCAGGTTTTCCGATTTTGAACTGAGTATATTGAACATTGCCTAGCTTTGCATGATGTCTTTTGAATTATGTTCATACCTATGCCTTGTTCACTTCTGAGTTATGAAATGCAAAACCTATGATGTTCCAGAAGGAATTCCAACACAATGTTTCTATAGCCTCAGATATGTAAAGATGTGAAAAAAGTATCAATACTTTACTTATATCGATATTTTCCTTTCGACACTAGTATTTTTTACTCGATTCTTTTATCCTGTTAATTTTACTGCAACTAGTACTCAAACTCCGGTATCAGATCGGTATCAATATAAATAACATTTTTGCTAGCTTCTTTCAAGCTTGTTTTAAATGTTTATTATGGTGGACTGTGGAGGAAGTATAATTTACATTATTTCTTATTTTCACTCATTTTCTGCAACTATAGCATTCAATCTCTTTTAGATTATCATAATTATGAACTGTTCTTTCATCTTTATTTATCATTATATCTTGATGCCTGACCAAGCTACGGGGTGAGTGACAACCAGTTTACTACCCCTTACTTTGTAAAAGAGTACAGCCATCCCAAACTAAACAAAATTATAGTTTGTAGATATCATTGAACTCATTAAACTTAAGGATTCTCCAAGCCAACAAAGCAGAAAAGTGTATTTGTGTTGTTTAAGCAGCTGAGGGAGTTACAGCTGTTCTTCTAGTGTTTGTCAATAGTTAATAATCTATCTTGATAGAGTATATAAATGACGAATAGGCTTAGAGTTTAAAAATGGCACCTCCCAGAATTGAATTTGTAGCCCCCCTCCTCTAAAGTAATAGAGAAGGTAACAAATACATAAAAGAAGAAATAAAGTGAAAATAGTGTTTTATTGAAAAGTTATTAACGTTTGAAACAATTAATACATATGTTTTGTTCGTTAGGTCTCTGTAGTTCTCTCCATAGTAATATGGGATGAAGTGTATTGAAAGTTATTAATAAGTACATAACTGACCAAAAACATAAGGTTTGGTTCGATGGGTTGCGTGAGCTCAGCATAATCTGACGACTAATATAGTCCAAGGCTAATACCTATGAGCGGCCAGCTTCAATGTTACCAATATTACACGAGTAATCCAAATCAACTACTTGTCAGCGTCAAGTTAAAAGACAGCTGGGGACAATCCCGTAAAATCTAAGAAATCCCCAAACAAATAGCCAGATCCCACAGCGGGCAATATATAAAGACATTACCCAAATACATTTGAGTTCTAGCTCATTGAGCCTAAGCTTAAACGCACCCATAAATAATTCTAGTACAGTGGCAATTAAGGCTGTGCAATAGTGAAAATATTTTATTTTCTTATTTTTATGGTTGTGAGCCTTTTTAATAGAATAAAAATATTTAAATAAGTAATAATAGAGAAAAATTGTTGTGTATTTTTTGTTTAAATAGTTATAATGCTTAATTTAACTTAATAATACTAATTCGTATCCAAGTATTAAGAAATACAAGCAAAAGCCTTAATTTTTTTTGTGGATGTACGGATAGTATAGCACTATATGGTAAACATATTTTAGACACGGTCTGTACCATATTTTCCAAAATATTAATTTTTATTTAATAAATAATGAAACGGAATCGGCGACAGACTTTCTCATTCTTTTACAAATAAATTTCCTATTAGAAAACTACTTTGTATTTTGAAATTAAATTTAACTCTCCTTATTTAGCAATAAATACTGGTTCATTTGACATTTTTAATACAATCGTTACTATCATATTTTAAAAACTGGATAGGAAATTGCCCGAAATTATGTGATTTTCACAGAAATAAATACAGCCAAACCGGGCCGTACCGTTGAGAACCAAACACAGGTAGGAGTGACCGCTTGTGTTTTGATTGACAGCAGCGGGCGGCCGGGGAGATATGAGGGGGATGAAGATCATTAGCAAACTTTTCAAAACCAGCTGAGAAAAGTATTGAGGTACAAAACCATACCAAGAGTAATATTATGATATTTTAGACTATTCTTGCCTGTTAGCTATTTATTGTGTGAAAGCTGTACAGTCTATTGTTACCAGTATCCTTTGACATTGTTTAGTTTTATATTTTAGTTTGAGCGTAGGCTACCATTTAACTGGCATAAATATAATTATATTAATCAAGGCCGTAGCCAGCAAATAATTTCAGGGGGTGGCCCATCCCCCAATTGATGGAGGCTAGGACAAATTCTAAGTATTAAACTCCTCTAGAAGCATTTTTTATGGCAACATAACACCATAACTGCCATAGGCTAGAAAAAAATCAAAATATTAAACACCTCTAGAAGCGCTCTGAAGTATTTTTTATGGAAGCCTAACACCATAGCTGCCGAAGGCTAGAAAAAATCACAATTATTAAAACATCTGGATGCTCTCTGAAGTGCTTTTTATGGTAACACAGCCCCTAATTTGAACTTGTACATTAATTTTGGTATTGTTTAAACCATAAATAAAGCAATATATATTGTTCATAAAATTTCCCGACTATGGCCTTGATATTAATCAACTTTTATGTGAATTTTACTGTGTACAAAATGTCTAAGCCTCGTTCATTTCCAAGTAAAGTATGCAAAAGAAGAAAACGATCCAGAGATTTAAAGAGATGGTGAATCCAGAAAGAAGAATCATAATTAACCGGAAACAAATTTGAATCACTTAAAAGGTAACTGTAGTTTGAAAATATTACAACTAATATTTGTATTTTGTGTTTGTTAAAGTATATTTAGGCGTATTTTTATTTGTTTATCTTCTAAAAAAATTCTTCGAATATGCCAAAAATGTGCCAAATATATTTATGTTGATAAATAAATTGTAAAAAAAAGTACAGTCTTGTACATGAAATGTGGCCGCGTTAAATTGGTCCAAACGGAAATGATAGCAAGTTTTTGTAATCGAGTGTGTTGGCTACCTAAAGTTTAAAATAGTCCTTAGATATACACAAAATATAAGGTGTTGATTGTATTATAATATAATTTATAAGTTATGGGTTAGTGATTATAAGCCCTAATCAGTATGCGTGCCGAGTAAATTACACGTTTTTCTGGTTTGTTAGTGAGGGGGAGGTCAAGGTTTGAATTCCGACTTGTTGTAATCTACTAAAGCTTCTTTTAGTAACAGTTTCCCACGCTTCCTCTACACAAACCCGGTACATTTCTTCTCTATTATACTTTACTCACTTTTATCCTATTATAATAACTAAATGCGAATAGCTTAGATGAATGGTAAGACGTTCTGTAATAAATAAATACTATGTAAATTTTTTCATGAAGATGACGAATTGAAGGATTTACTACCGAATGTGGAACATCCTTCCCTCGTTAGTGAAAACACTATTTCAAAATATGAATATAGTAATGAAAATACCTTACCACCACTTTTCATAGAAAATATTGAAAGGTTGAAAGAACGCAGGATTCTTCCACTACGGGTCACCGAATTATTGATGTAATGCCTTTTTCTAAACAGATCATTAAATTATATGAACACTCCAAATCATGTACGTTAGGTCACTATAAACTAGAAAAGGAAATAAGAAATGGGCTTGAATTTACTCTGGTTTATTTTTGTGACAATTGTGATGGTAGGCAATGCATTACCTCAAAACAACTCGTAAAAATTAACTATTTGTTGGGAGAAGAACACATTGAACTCCTAATACAATTGAAAATATTTATGAAGTTAACCTATAGATTCTAGAAGCATCTAATTAAAATAAATCCATATAAGTATAACTCCAAATAAATGAGAGAGGCATCCATTATTTTTATCTGGGGGTGGGAAGCTCCAAATAGCTTTTAGAGACATCTTATTTTTTTTAAATCAGACGATGATATGGGTGGGAGCTTGGTAAAATCCCAGTGGCCCCCCTGATGGAAATGTCTAGGCACACCACTGGTTTAACGAAAGGGTAAATTTGATGGACCAAGATAGAATGGAACAGGCATAATGTAGTAGGTGTCTAGATTAGTAATATATTTTTAAAAATACTAACATACAATAAATGTGTTTCAAAGAGTAAAAGCTAAAGCGTCTTAGTTCAAGTCTTTGTATCCAAGGTTACGAAGCATAGTATAAACTTTGTCATATTAAAATGTTTAGTTTATAAACTAGGAAGTATCAAGTCTACTTCCTCACTAATCAAGTGTTGGTGTTAGAGAGTTGTGATACAATGTTAGCTACACATGGATTGCTAACAAACCAGACAGTCCTCAATAAGGATTGTTGGTGTTAGAGAGAGGGGATACAATGTTAGCTACACATGAATTGACAGACAGCCCTCAGTGAGCAGTTTTCTTGTTGCTGAGTAATGTCCAAACACATACCAGGGTAATCACTCTTTTACTTACTAATATCAAGATAAAGTATTGTAATCCTGAAATAAAATTTATTTCAAAATATTGATGAATTTTTACTTTTTTTATAAACTCGAACTCAAAAAACTAGTTTTCACAATTCTGTTTGTCCCCACGGATCGGATACGGTTTGATTGATTTTTTCAAACTTGATATCTATAAGATATAGGGCAATATCTCAACACGTTTATTTTATTTTGACCTTAGCCTTCAAATTAAGGATAGTTTACAAATGAGAGACATTTTAATGCATTTTTTTTCAAAACTGGATTTAAATATTCTGATTAAAATGCAAACCTAGGAATAATTTATCTCACAAATAACAACGTAGAGGCTATTTGGTTTTTGGTCAGTAAAATTTTGAAGTGTGATGAGTGATTTTTCAAAAACTTGAAATATTTTAAAAAGAGTGTCGATGATTCAGTTCCAAATTGGTATCTTGGGAATGTCAAACATGATAACATTGTATAAGTTTACTTGTTTTTTTAATACATTGTCATTTGTGGGTAGTTTATCGATGAGTGCTTTTTAAAAACTTGGAGGAAAAAATGGCTTTGACGATTTGGCTCTAAATAGGTATCTTGAACTTGTTTGAGATTAAAACAACACACTGCTGCTGGCAACAGATATATTAGCTTATATCAAGTAATATTTTGTCAATAAGTGATTTAACAATGTTACTTGTAATTAATTGCGAGGTATATATCCAAAGTAATATTTTTTAGGACGTGAATTAATTATGTTACTTGTAATAAATTGTGAGAGATAGAGCTAAAGTAATATTTTGTCAGTAGGTGATATGAGTGTTATTTGTAGTTAATTGTGAGGGATATACCACAAGTAATATTTTCAGGGTGGCCACTCACCAGTAAAATTGGGAAAAATCCCGGGAAATGTTCTTGAAAATTTGCCATCATTTGAGAATTTAAAGGCGAGGACCACTATAAATAGTTTTTTGGGCATACACATTTAAACACTTGCCATGGAGAAAACCACTTTAAATATATTCTGGAAAAATTAAATTAAAAATATTATAGGTAAGGGAAACTATAATTAGCGTTTAGGGGTATCCAAATCTCAAAACAGTTCTAGAGGAGGATCACTCCAAATATCTTGGAAGGAGTCTAATTTTCAAAATATTACTGGACAAGGACCTTTCAAAATGGATTCTAAGGGTATTCAATTTTCACAAAATATATGGTGTTGAGTCCCCGGATCTCCTATTAATTGGAAGAAAGTTCCTTTAAAAAAAAATTGTATACACCCCTACACAAATAAAGTTCCACCGCCACTGGGTGAAGCACCTTTTGTAAATGTATAGGCCTATGAATACTACTGTTTATCTTGCCTAATCTCCACTTGTAGTTGAGCACACATCACACGTGCAATAATGGCCTTTTGATCCAAACCGTAATTTTTTACGCTGAGAATGTAGAGTAATATCATGGATGTACCCTCGTTTTTAGTGAGGAGAGAAAAGTCCTGTCTATGATGGATCGTGATAAAGTCTCCCAACAGGAGTTGGTCAGCATTTTTTTTATTCATGGACTCATCTAATAAATTTGTGTAGTACTGCAATCTATGGTGGTAGAACCGAGTGGGGTGGGGGCAAGAGGGGCCTCGTTCCCCTGAAAATAATCTCAGCTGGAATAAATCCCACCCCCCTAAATATATTTTAAATCCTCTGATACAATCGAATATGAAGTTGAAAGATCTTGCATTAACCTCAAAATAACTTCTATATACATTCAATTATCAAAAGTTTTCCAGAGAAGACCGCTTCAAAGTTTCTAGAGGCATCTAATTTTCGAAAAAAATTCAAGCTAGGAGCAGTCTAAATATCTTCTAGAAGAACCTAAATTTTAAACATTTTTGGAGGAGAACTCCTTCAAATAGCTTTCAGGAGATCTAAATTTAAAAAAGTAAATTGGTTGAGGACTATTAAAAATAGCTTCTGGAGGTATCCAACTTTTAATAAATTTCCGAAGGACGCTACTCAAAATAGGTTCTAGGAACATCCAAAGTTCTAAATAATTTGTAGGGGGGACTATTCTAAATATCTTTTAAAAGAGTATAGTTTCAAAAAGTGGGAAAGGACCACTTCAAATTAGGGACAGAATAAACGATAAGTGGAGTGTAGAGAGGGGTGATTGCCCTTCTTGGAATAAATTAGCCCTCTTCTAGATGTAGTTCACACCTTCTGATATTCTCAAATAGATTCTAAATACATTCAATTAAAAAATAATCCAGGTGAGAATCTTTCCAAATAAAGTAATATTTAATCAGGAGATAACAACTTTAATAAGGCTACTTGTGAACATACCTTTTCTGCTATTATTTTACAATAATTTGGTTAACATTTTCGCTGTATATTATGTATATGATTGGTGTATTTACCAACATTTAATTATTTTTATTTGTACATTAAACAGAAGGGACATTGTTTATTTAATGTTAAGTAAAGCGCACTATTTTAATCGATTGGCATTGTTATTATTAACGAATGACAGACGTTCACTGTAATGTGACTAAATATATAGTGGAAAAAGAACACCTGTATACAAAAATAGAACACCTGGCTTTTGGCTTAGCGAGTTCTTTATTCGCTATGTATTAACTTGTGGTCCACTATTATATGGATCCATCTCAACGTTTGTCTGCCAGTTGTTTTTTGTCGACCAGTTGGCTGTCTATCACTTTGTGGTTCTATGTACGTATTTTTCGACGAGTCGGGAGCCACTAGTTACCTTGTCTATCAAATATTTGTTAACATTTTGTCGATCAGTTGGTCGTCTAGTACATGGTCCTACCCTTATCAACAACTTGGTCTAAGTACTCCTTCGTTTAGATTTCTTGTCTGTCGATCACTTTGTTCACACGTATCGACAAGTTTATTGTTGATTAGTTTTATGCACCCAAATTGGTCAACTATTCGTGTGTATATCACTTTGTCCTCGTATGCATGAGCTAGTCGACCAGTAGGTCATACTAGGGTCAGATAATTAACCCACCAATCATTCCAAATATTTGTATACTTTTGGTCGACCAATTGGCTCTTTATCACATGGTCCTACTCACATCGACCATGTGATCGACACTGCTTTTGCATGACAGTCACTTGTCTGTCGACCACTTTTTCCACACATGTTAACCAGTGTGCTGTTGATCAGTTAGCTGGAGCCCCAATTGGTCGGCCAGTTTGCTGTCACTTTGTCCACCTAAGCATGAACTTGTCAACCAGTTGTTCCAAATCGTGTCGGCCACATGTCTCATCTAGCCTTCGAGATTTTTTTACAGCTTAACGACCAGTTTGTATGATGACAGTGTAAACAATATGAACCTGTTTCTAATTTTGTTTACAAATACAACTATATTACTTAGGCCTAGAAATTTAAATCATATCATTAATGGCAATCAGTCCTAGTTAAATATAATTGTGTCCAAAAAATATCAAGATCATTACACTTATTGTATTTCGTTAAATATCATATTTTAAAAAAAAGTGTTTATCTTAAATTAAAAAAACCTTTAGTTAATATCATTTTTATCCCACATATTCCAAAAAGGGTATTTAATTTTGTATATTAACTTGTTGGAGTATGTAATCATCCTTACACACCTCACAGTGAATTTGTTCTCATTAACATTAAAATTCATATATTTATTCGAGTTTCCCTGGCTAGGCCAGGGGAGGATCCAGGTGGGGTTGGGTGCAATCGTCCCTTCCTGCATAGAAAATAATCATAAATATTGAAACCAATACTTTAAAGTTGTAAAGAATGACTGACTAACACCTTCCTCATCCTATCTCCTACACGACCTAATCAAAATTAGGCAACATCTCTTTCAACTTAGCTCTAGAGCAAAGAAAGGAGATTAAAACTAAAATTTTCCAATATTTATATTAAGTTTAGTATTGAAATACATTTTTTTTAATTACTAAAACACTTTAGACCTATGTACAGTATATATTTATTACTTTTATTGTGACGGCGACTTTTTGTTTTATGTTATTTTTGTATTAAAATTACAAATTGGTTAATCCAAATCGTGTTCTTTCTTAAAGTATTATTATTATATTAATTGTTAATTTCAACTAGTTTTTTAAACTCGCAATGTTATAATTAAAATATTATAAATTAAAATCTTTATTAATCAAAATTATTAAATTTATACTTGAAGGAGCCTTGTGAAAACCAATTCACCCCTACAACTAGTCCTGGAACCACCCTTGTGCTAGGCGTAGTTAAAAGTATTTGTCCTTCTAAAGATAGCATTGTATTCCACCAAACCCCCCTGTAAACATTCCCTGTTCTACTAATCCCCTCTTTCCTTACTTTTATTTTTACTCAAAGCGAGTAGTTAAGTAAGAGTGAGAGGTAATGATACTGTCTCCCTCTTTAGCCGGGCCGTCACGAGCACGACAAACCGATAGTATTACATTCTATCGGAATATATCTGTCCCTAGCAGCCTGTGTACATCGTTAAGGCCTGGATTATTAAGTCCCATAATTAAGGCGACTGATACTAAGAGAACGTCAAATTCACTACAAGAAGGTTCAAGCATTGTCCCTCTAAAATTGGGAACAATAAGCCCTATTTAGGGTATCCGTGCTACAGCCTTGGATATAGGTATCCACTATCGCTATCAAAAATTTAACATATGGGTAGACCTCTGGATTCCAGAATAACTAATATCCCACATAAGGAGGCGGGCTGCAGGGCAGTAAAAATAAACAAACCTTTTGGTTCCCTACCCACGCTACACATAGTAGTATAAAATAGACAAATAAACTAGGGTACAGGACAACATAAAGAAGTCTATTAGGTCCAACTAGGTAATCAAATACTAATTGTCACTCCTGGCTAGTGAGTGGAGACGCTTCCTTTGCTAAACTCAGACTAATGATACATAATCAATCTAACTCTAATTAAATATTATGTATTTTTAATAATCGTTAATAAGAAATTGGTACATTTTCATAGTAGGGGAGAATAAGCCGCGTCCCATAAAAAGTAACACATATTAGCACACTCAATATAATGCGATTAACGCTCCAGGAACTATCTTGCCCCAGTTAACTCATGAGGCACCTACATGAAGTCAGCAGAACTAGCTTATGACAAATTGACTTGTGTTAAGCTGAGGGCCAGCACAAAACAAACCATGAATTTTACTACTCGCTAGTAATCGGGACCATAATTAACTTGCTGGAGGCAATACATAAAACACATTCAACTTCATTATAAAAATACACACAGGGTGAGCATTAATACAGACAAAACGTTGATACTCATATTACAGGCTGGTTCCAAAATAGTCAGCGTTCAGGTCAACTACAACCTGGCATTCGACTTAGTGCGCTCAGTAGCCTTGCAGTTCCAACGATAGAGCAGAAAGTACACTCCTGGAGCACTTATAGTAAAAAGGAGGAAATTGGTGTTCTGGAAGTGGCAGGGTGCTATGCTAAGATAGCCCAAACGGCGATACGGTCTGCCTCCATGCCATCTTAGACCCACTCGAACGTAGAGCTAAAGTTAAGGCCCGTTGACACGATGTTAGTGTACTAATGCAAGTTTATTGGTATTAGCTTACTAACATGTTAGTTGTGTTGACACGCATTTTTCACTTACATTAGTAGCGCTTTTAAAAACATGGCTGAAAATGAAGAGTGGTGATAACTGGTCTCTCTATTGGAGCCTTTTTTTATCACTTCGTCTCATTTCTCGTTCGGGTAATTTATACGCATATACTAATTATGCCTATGTGTTAGGAGCTAGTAAGGGTGAATTTATAATAAGTATGGGCGGCCAAATAAATTACAATTTCTTAGTAAACGCAATTTATCATAATTAGTTTACCTATTTAATAAAAATTGTTTTATATAGCCAACATAAAAAAGTTAGTGATTAATGTGTCTCCTATTTCTTAGTTCCTTAATACATTAAAATATATTATAGTTGATCCCAAATAATTATTAAATTATTTTACTTTATTTGTTAACTTATTTAGCATATATGTTAAATAAAATTAAACTCAAATAAGGTCAATAAATTCCAATACAATCAAACTTGGTAGGGCATTTTTTAAAATAGGTCCAACCCAGATTTTTTCAACCCTGTTTTAAATGTTGGTATACTAATAAAAAAATATCTTGTTAAATCCTAGCTAGACCTAAAACATAAAAAAATAGTAGGCCTTAATTAATTTGTTGGGCATTTTTTTAAATAGGCCTAACGCCGGTTTTTTAAACCCTGTTTTAAATGTTGGTATACTGATAACAAAATAATTTGTTAAATGCTAGCTTGCTAGGCCTAAAATATTCCTTAAAAATAATAATTCATTAATTTGTAGATTGGTTTAAATATAGACTATCTGGTTTGCTATACGATAATAATATTAAATTATGTATCTACTCAAGATTCCAAACCATTACTACAAGTGTTTGAAGTGTTTGGGCTGATCATTTATAATTAATTTTAAAACTTATAAAGATTGGTTAAAGTGTCAAATATGGAGATTGGAAAACGCACCGAAGATTTCGCGTGAAAACCACCGGACATTAATACCTTACTTGCCGATAACGCGAATATTATGTTGCCGGAACTAATCACGGTACTACAAAGTTGTATTATATTTTGTGATCGTATATAAAAAATTACTCATGCCACATTGAGTGGTAGGAAATAATGGTTTGTTAAAATTATTGATAACATTTGTTTACCGATATTAAATAATATCTCTCACAACGAACATTTGTAAAATTTACGTAGGCCTAAAATTTTATTTTGGAAACTTCTAGAGAATATGTACACCTGATATAACTTTACAATACCCTATAGTGCAATATCCCTCCCATTCTTATCTTTATAAATTCGGTGCTTAAAATTGCACAAAAACTCATTCTTTTCATAACATTCCACAAATAAGTGTCCCCCGCACAACCAATTCTTCAGTTGCCGCCATTTTGGATTGTCTACTTGCATTAGTAAAGTTGGAAGGTGACCAACTTTTTCAGTTGCAAGTGGACTTGCATGTTAGTAGCTTGCTTGTCTGTTTACACGGTGCAAGCTGTGCGCGCGCAGCCAAATTAGTGTACTTGCATTAGTCAACTAACATCGTGTCAACGGGCCTTTAGGTAGTAGAGAAGTAACAGTTAGCCGACCGTCTAGTCGCACATTCAAAACAATTCTATATCCAATATTCTGCTCGCACCACATACAAAAATTATTATTCCCGACTGAGTCGAAATAGGGAGGGGGAAGACAGGTTTCAGCCAGTCAAACCATAAGGACACAGCACTCACCTGTCCGCGCCAAGAGAGCACAGGCGCATACGCGACAAGCAGAGAAAGAGAAAGGCAATTGGAAACGTATGTGGTCCCATTCTACATTTTCTTGAGACGGTAATTGTCATTAGCTCGGCACAAATTAAGGAAGTTTTTTTAAGAATTTGGATGTTAAAAAAGCTTTTTCAAATTTGTTTTATAATATTAAAACCCACTATAATTTTCAGTGTTTATAAATAAATATGAAAATACAATTATGATGTAAAAGTTGAAAGTATTATTAATAGCTAAAAAAACATTTTTCCAGTTTAAAATTAAGATACCTATACTTACTGTTATCGATATTTTTTTCCCGATACCTTTAATGAGTGTAGTATTGATACTTTTCTTTTGATACCACATCTCTACATATATGATGAGCATACCTTGTAACGAACGAACATAATGAGTTCCGCTCAATTCTGGCTGGACATTTTTGCTTCCAAAGATTTCAGCCTCAATAAGTGTATCATATATAGCACATCCACTGGGATAACTTCTTGCAGACCACAATGCAAATTTTCTCATGTGGAAAACGCCCATCATTGGATAAAGCTAATCAAATTCTACTAGAGTGATCATAAAAAAATATCAGCTACAATACGGAAAACACCTTCATCGCAGAAAGTTGTCAGGATAGGCTGGTCTTCAAGCTGAGCATGGCACGAACATTTTGGAAATTTGGTAGAGATATGCATACTGTTGCATAATTTGTTACTGGAAATGGTATTATTGGTAAAAAAGAAAATCTTCTCAAGTGGGATGGTATTCTGGGATATCCAAGCATGAATATCAGCCCACAGAGGAACTAGATTTTCTTCATCCTTCTACCCGCACCGAATAAGTGATATGATAAATTCAGTTAAATCAACTTTGCAGACTGCAGAATCATGTTGAAGAAGACACATGTCCTCATCTACTTATAAACTTTCTGGTAGACTGGGACGCTTTGATGGCCTGTAGTGATATTGTACACGTTGGCAAGGAAGTTGGGTTATAAGTGTGCAGTTTCGTTTGTTTATGACTACAGCTGACACAGCTGGTTTTACAGCAGCTACTTCATTGGTACGATCTTGAAAAGCTCCATGGTAGTGGATGATCATTGGGTTTTGTTGTCGAATTCGTGTTGTGATTCACTGGTTTCTGCTTTTTTTTCACGATTTTTTTCCTCAAGCTTTTTTCCATTGTAAACGACTTGTATCATTTATTACAATTTATTATAAAATATTTGATTCTCTTCGTCCATCAGTTTCAGTCGTTTGTTAACTTCTTCTTACCGTATATCTACAGCATCTAGAACTTTCTTTTGTCCAGCTGCAATTGATGTTAACTTTGCTTTCAAATTAGCTTGTCATATGAAACATTTTACTATGTTAAAGGAGTCCTCAAATTTTGTAGCTAGCAACACACTGTCAGGAGGTAAAGATCCTCTGTTACCAAATTCTTCGCTCATGTTTATGAATTTAAAAAAATGCAAAGTCTAAAACAAAATCTATATTAAAATAAATTACCAATATGGTGGCTAAAACACAAAATTATAGAGCCATAATTTTGGAAAATGGTTAGAAGTTTGCTCTGTGAATTTATTTTCTATCTCTATGAGACTACTTGATCTCCAAAACGTATGTTTTGACACCAATATGAAGTATATATGGTGTCAGAGTCTCTGATATATCAAGAATCAAATATCCAAAGTTATTATATTTGTTTTAGTGATGATTTACTCACACATAGATATCATATTATGAAAATTGAAAAATGACACCTGGACATGGGAATCGAACCCGGGATCTTTGACTTAGTACGCCAATGCGCTAACCACTGAGCTATCCAAGATTCATCTTGTACCCTGGGTAATTCTTAACTCATATTTTAAGACATAGTCTGTGATGGACGTGCGTAAATCGTTGGCTACAAATGTGTGATCAATTAAGATCACGAGCTATCAGATAACGCAGCCACCTTCGACTCGGTGGTTGGCTTATTGCTGCTACTTGCACAATCATCTTAATAAAAATCACACATCTGTAGCCGACGATTTCTGCACGTCCATCATAGACTCTACCTTAATATATGAATGAAGAATGACCCTGGATACTGGTAGATTCCTGGATACCTCAGTGGTTAGAGCATTCGCGTACTAAGCCAAAGGTCCCGGGTTCGATTCCCGTACTTAGGTATCATTTTTAAATTTCAGAATCCCGAACTCTTACATCATCACTGTAACACATCAGCCATTTTTTTTAATGTCATCCAGAAAAATTTAAACCTGATCAGCAATGTCTACGCAAGCTAAATTACTTGTATTATGATCCAAAAACACAAATCAAGGCCAAGGGACCAGGACTATGTATAGGAAATTGAAGAAATCCCAGAATAATGGAATTTAGCACTCATATGCCTGATCTGGAATAAAGGGGACAAAATGAACAGTCAGAACTACAGGGGAGTATCACTATTGTACATAAAATAAAATAAATACTATCAATAATACTGTTAAACAAACTGAACCCATATGTGAAGGAAATAATAGAATAGCTACAGGCAGGCTTTAGGATTAACCAATCAAGAATATATAGCATATATACATTGAGATAGATTTTAGAAAAGAACTGGGAATACAACATAGACACATACTGTTTATTTATAAATTTTAATAAAGCATATGACACCATCAATGGGAAGAAAATAAGCAGATAATGGAGGAATATTGAATACCAAAGAAACAAATCAGGTTAATTCAGCTATGTGTAAACAACTCAAAGTGTGGAGTGAGAATAGGAAATACAGTATCAGAGTTGTTCCGAGTTGAATCAGGAGATAGGCAATGAGACATAATATCACCAACACTGTTCAACATAGCACTTTACAAAACCTTTCAAAAATTATTAAAAGGAAACACATAAATCAATATAGAAAGAGAAGTTAACGTACTGATTGGTAAAACCAACCAAGACTCGTATTTTGGGCCACCTCTTTCAATCTTCTTCCACCCTTAGTTCCTTCAAATTCTTGGTGACGTAATCTTTCCACCTGGTTCTGGGACGCCCAACTGGTCTGGGGCTTCTTTCTGGTCTCATCCTTGCCACATGGCCCGCCCATCTAATAATATTAACTCGCATCTTATTTATCTATTTTTCCTCCTTCTTCTGTACCCCTCTTCTTTTCTTAATATCACCATATTTTTCTCATATTCTTCCGTTAAAATAACCTTAGTCCCTCTCTCTCTATCTACGTGGTGCTCCATGTTTCTGATCCATATATTACTATCGGGCACATTATACGCTCTCAGCTTAGTTCTTATAGAGATTCTTCTTGTATTGAACAGGGCCTTGAGACTATAATAAATCCATGAGGCCACAACAATCTCTCATGGAACTCTTCCTTTGTATTGTTCTTTGTATTGTTCTCCTAATTGAACCATGTACCCAGATATTAGAACTTTTTATTTTCTTTAAACTAATTTCTCCTATTTTCACTGTTACTTTGTTCCTTCTTTTTATAGAAAGGGTCATCACTTCTGTCTTACCTTAATCATTCTTCGTAGTTTGGGTGGTATCCTGATTTTTTTCCAGCACCTTTTACATAAATTTTTTTATGCATTAGAAAAATATACAAAAGCTTTTTATATAGTTTTATTATATTCCCAGCACTTTTCCCATATTTGCCTCATTATAAAAATCTGATCAATTGTGTTTCTATCTGTTCTAAACACAGTTTCGTATTCTTTAATAATTTCCTATGCTAATAGCTTCAGTTTGTTTAAGTTGACGAGTGACAGCATTTTGCATGTCACATTAAACCATAGAATAGCCCTTTAGTTGTTACATTTCATCTCGCTATTCTTCTTATGTATCGGTATGATAATGGCATTTTCCCAAAGCACTACACACCTTGACATCTTAGAGCAGTGCATTGGAACATGCCACATTTAATAGTAATCAACACACCACTCCATCTGTACCGCCCTCCTTCTCCTCTAATGGACAATGGCAGGTGCACATATACATAAACTAAAGAGGGCATAAAAAAATAACTAATGATTAATTGCAGAAGAGCAGTAGGACCACATAAATGCGAATAGGCCTTCAGTATGACCTATACAACAATTTGCTGTCATGAAGCCACCTCAACCATCACCCGTTATTTTGTACTATCAGTCAAGGGGGAAAAGAGGCGAGAATCCTCAGAGTAAAAACAATGACCTTTTTTTTCCTGCAATAGTAAATTAAAGATTGCATGTAAGTAAATAAATATTTATTTGAAAAATGTAACAATATATATATATATATATATATATATATAAATATAGGTAACAATAAATAAAAAATATATATTTATATAGATATATGAAGAACGGGGTTATGCCCATGATAATACTGTTGTACCGTTGCCATAACAACATTTGTCCTAACAATTATTTTCAAGATTAATATACGACCCCTCTATGGGTCTCCGCGGCAACCCGCAGTATAATGACAACAATAAGTAGCCGCCCAGGCTAACAATCCGCATTTCAAAACCGGATTGTATCATATGACTTAGAATTACAATTTACAAACACAACTATTTATGGCAACCAAAATCTATCTTTTTAAAGGAGATAGTAAATCATGGACTTAGCCATAAAAAATAAATATAACAATATTTAGCCTTAAGGGCAATAAACATTTCCAATATTATCCAGGCATTACGCCTTAAAAGATGTAAGATAAAAAAAACTACAAAAGATAATGTCCCTCATGGTTTTAACTATTATTTACCAAGCCGGAAGGGCAAAAACTCCCAATAATGTATTTAACCTGTAATAAAATATATTACGCCACGTTGGGCTACGTAATTCGTCATGTTTACAAAAATAGTGATTTAACCCAAAATAACAGAAAGTAAGCCCACAATTAATTTTGTATATACCTTGGGAAAAATCCCATCTTAGAGCAAGTGTCTAGCAACACGGTTGATTCAAGAAGTGAGTTTACAACACAAACAGCACCAGTATATAAACCGTTATTCTCTGAGAGGAGGGGAACATAGGGGGAACAAAAGAACATCGAAGAACAATCACACGGAACAGAGGGAAGGGACAGTAAGTCACCAAAGGAAACAACTAGATCATTGGAGGGGTGCGTAGAACATCACGTGTCCATCACGAGGTCATTCCCATGATGCAACGGGTGACCTCGCGCTCAACTTGCCACACCTACCACTCGTTTAGTCTTGTTTTCACACTCCCTGCGGATATAGTGCTCGCGGACAGGGATGTTGTTTAACGAGACTCGAGACACACTAATGGAGAACGGGGCCTTTTGGTGAGTACAATATTGTTTATTCTTCGGTGTTGTTGAAATAGTGTCCATTTGCCAGTATATCCTTCATGCTTGTAATGTTGATGTCCATCAACGTTACACATCTAGAAATACGAATACATTCTGAGGATTATCATATATAGTCCTACATCACAGAAAATGCTTGTCATTTTTACATGTGCAATGTCGCGCACCTAACTCCTGTGTATCTTGTTGTGCACGCATGCTTGAAGAGATTTACTATCCCAGCAATGTACGCCGAAACTTTGAACACAATTTAAGGGTATTAGCATAGTTTTCCGGATGTAAGGGTGCAGGAATTTTTTTATTATATTTGGTTCAAACAAGTTTGGGTTATGAGTTTCCGAAAAGCCTGTATAGTTAAATTTTAAACCAGTAGGATATGTAGTTAAGGCATGAAAGGGTTAAAAGCAATTCGCACCATTCCCACCTACGCTGCTACAAATATTGTCGGGAGATTGTTTTGTCGTGTGATGGAACAATGATGATGATTAAACAATTTAATAATTTTGTGGTAATTGAATCTTTCATTAAAACCTCTTCATTATTGAAGTATACTATTAAGTCATTAGAATGAACTGTTATATACAACATATTTATCACTTATTAACATAAATATCTGAATGGGTTTTGCTGAGTAATTGAATGACATTGGTGTTTCAAATGCAGTGATCATTTGTATATATATTAATATCATTTTTATTTTAAATGTAAGTTAGGTTATTTTAACTAATGTGTATAATTGTGTACTTTGTTTCAAATAACTGTCGTTAGTCTAACGAATTGGTCTCCATCATATTTGGAATAGATGTCATGAACTCACTGAGGAATAATAGCGGTTATCCCCGCTATTATTCTCATTGCAGGGGCGGGAATGTTAGGTACCACTCAGAATTATTATTATTAGATGTTCTGAATTACTATAGGTCCATTCCTTTTGTAAGTAAACTTCCATTAATGCACCCTGTTTTCTCTCTCCCCCTTCAATTCCCAAATGTTCTTATTTCCTTCAAGTCATCCAATATTTGAATACTCCCTCTGCTCAAGCTAATCTTCCCCTCAACCTTGCCTTATATGACGCCTTAGAGAATTTAAATTTAGTTCCTCCTAAAGCTGAGTCTGATCTAGTTTGATATGTACCAAAGTATGACACCCCAAATTGTTATCTTTTCAACAATTCTTCCTAGGACTTCTTAATTTGTCAACCTGTCTGTCCACCTGATACTATATATATTCCTGAGAGTCCATGTTTCTGACCCATACAGCGCTAAGTTCCAAACGTAGCATTTCATCAATTTCCTATTCAGTTCCAAACTCAACTTGCTGTTCAGCAGTAACTTATTCTTGTTGAAATCTTTCTTGGCTAAGGTGATCCTCAAACCAATTTACTTAGCACAGTAGGGATCCTTACTTGAACTACTATATGGTTTCCCACTCCCGATTTCAATTTTGATTTTCAGGGGCTCTTATTTTTTGAAATACCAATTCCTTTTGACTTGTCAATATTGATCTACATGCTATTTCTTCTCTTTGTCTCCAACAGCTGGTCCATTATTTCCTGAAACTCTCCCTTATTTTTTCCCAGCAATGATATATTATCTGCGTATTTTACTGTGTTTATGATGCGTTCTTCTATCCTGAGATTTCCTCTTATCTCCAGAACTTACCTGACCAGCCACTATACATACAAGTAGAACAGATTGGATGGCAAACAACATTTGTGCCTCAATCCTCTTTCTATTTCTATTAGTCTCTCAAGCATTCAACCTAACCTTCACTCACTGTCCCATGAACAGATCTCCAATAAGCCCTTTGTACCTCCCATTTATTCTAATCTTCTTGAGTATTTCCATCAGTTTCTTATACTTCACTGTATCAAAAGCCTTTTGCCAGTCGACGAAACAAAATAGACTTATTTATTGACTTATAGCAAACTATGAATTTATTCTTAATATCCCGATGGCATCTCTCTTTACCTTTCCTGTTTTCAATCCAAATTGGTCATCTTCCCTCACAATTTTAATTTGACATGATATAAACTCATTTATATATTGTTCATTCCTCAACTGCAGAACAAAATAATGCTCATTCCATTGGATCCTACTACGTACGCCAAAGTGGGCATATAGATATGTTTTGGAGTTAAAATGCTGTTATTATTGATAAATGAGATATAAAACCATCAACTAAGTTAGAAAACAGCTGATTATTTAGAAAACAAATTGTGATATTGATTTTAAAAGATAAATTGTTATTTTATGCTTTAATATCACACATACACAATACTAGGACCTAGGCCTACTATTAATGTATGAAAATACTTTGTTATTGGTTTTATCTTACTTTGTTGTTATGAAATATTGAAACACTAAATATGCTGCTAACTGCTATTTTAAAATGTATGTTAATGTAAGAAAACCAACTGTCCCCCCTATAGTATATATTCCATAGCCGGCTGCTCCTCGATGTACTTTCTTTATAATCGTATTCTATTGATGCTCAAATACCATTCAAAGCAAAATATTGTGTTGCAATTATATAAGGGTAATGTGACAAAACTTAATCATTGATAAGAAGGCATCTCTTTGTAAAAGAGCCTGTGTTACACTGCTTTTAAGTCATGCCTTAACAGTATTCCTTAAAATATGCTCTGCATACTTACTTTACCATTATGGCTGCCCATTTGGTCTGTCAGATACATTATATTGTATCGATTCATTAGCTTTAAAAGTATTAGTGTCTGTGTATGGAGGGATCCTGATAGATACATTAGGTTGTCTGGGGTAAACATAAAAAATAAAGTCTTCTTAGCAAAGAATGAGTTTGGAACTACCCATCTATCACCAACTGAAAACTCAACAAATATCGCCTGATTCGAGTTCATTATCGGTGTAGTATCTTTAAAACATTGGATTGTAATTTAATTTTAAAAAAATTGGAGGGATGAATGTTGGTGGCAAGCTCCAACCTGAGACGACTGACCTGGGCCAGCGACAGAAATATTGATTAAAATAATAAGGTGTACCTGCAAGATAGATGGAGTGGATGATTATTCCAGGCACTGAGAGTGAGTGCAGGTTTCAAAAGTGCCAAAGATAATAATTGCATGTTGGGAAATTTGCACTAACTGCAGAGGAAAAGAACTGCAATAATGTATCACGTGAGTAGTGTGGGGGACACCTCGTTCCAGCCCTCGGGCTATATTAGTGACGCGTTGTTATTGCTACAGTTGAGGAATTTGTAAACATCCTAACAAGTGAACATATAGTCCGTATTTGTGTATGAAGGGTGATATCTGAGTATAAAAAACTATAGGCCATTTTCTGTAGGAAGTGATAATTATAGTACGTGTCCCCCCACCCCCAAATTGATTTTCGAGAATTGATAATTGGTGATGAATTGTCGATTATCGAGAGTGAATAAAACACGGATATTACAAAAATATATATAGCAAATTTGGGTGTTTAAAATTATCAGGAAGCCCTCCCACCTACAGCGCCTCAACATCACTTAATATCGAAATCTGTCTATTTTTAAAAAAAAAAAGTTTCCTTCCCCTATGATTGTTGATCGATGATCGATCGGCCACGGGGGAGTGAATAAAAACGGATATTATAAAATATATTTTTATTCGAGTAACAAAAAAAAAAATCCGTTCATATGAAAATCGTCTAATAGACCCCAAACGCCTTGGGATATGTTGATTTGACCACCTATTCCAATATGACCTTGAACAAGTTTGTAAACATCGTGAACATATAGACCATCTTCTTTTCACGCGGGGGTAAACCCCCGGGTTCAAGCTCTGTCCGCTCCACACCCCTTTAAATGTTCCCTGGGGTAGCGTCTAATAAAACACGGATATTATAAAATATACATTTATTTATTAATCATTTTTACAGGAATGACACATATATTCGTTTTACGTTTTTTCTACAGTGTTCTTAGATGCTTAGTAAATTGTTTTCAGTTCACAATCCAACATGTAATAGTCCAAACCGACGACTTGGCGCGTATAGTAGGTAGCACTGAGGAGATCCAGGTTTCAGATGTGCGTTTCCACCGTAGGTTGTTCTGGGGTCGACGACATCCGCCGATTCGTCCACACATCTACGGCGAGTGTGTCGTCAGATGTTGCAATAGCGTGCGACGGGTGGTCGACCACCTGCCCCCTCGGTCGACGGCGACGTCGATGAGGTCCACACGTCACAAAGACGTGCCCAGCTAGGTGCTAGATAGGTGACCTTTGAGTCCGGCGCTTGTTTTCTCGCTGATGACGACCATAGGCACCGACATGCGTCTCAGAGAATTTTCGTGATTAGTAGGATTAATCTTCTGAGGAGGTTGAGTGTTGTTGAAAAAACTTTGATATGACCGACTTGTAGCTGCCCAGTTCTTGCCACTCTGTACGGTTAAACAGGCACATTCCCGCCGCATTTTTCTATTGGACATAGGGCGTAAAGTCGTTCTTGACGCTCATGTCGACGATGACCCGCTTGGCGTCGACTCCGTCAGAGGGCATAATGTGTTGAAATTACCGGTGACGGCGAGTGGTTTCGCAGCTTTGCGCAAACGTCTTGACCATCCATAAAGTTCGGGGGTTTATGACCGGCACACCACCGGGCCGCCCCTTTAATAGGCGCACGCCGATTGGACACACCCCTCTCGCGGGTGACAGGACCCTAGCGTCTTGAAAAATGTGTTGTAATACTCACACTTTAGCGTCTTTGCCTGCAAAGATCGGGGGGCGAGATGGGCGAGGAAAGTTTTCAGCAGAATGTTCTGGGCGCGATATAGAAGGGTACATGAGACGTATTGGCCGCAAACGTCTGAGGCGAGCTTTGAAGTTTTTATCGTGCTATGCGCCGTGCGACCAAGTATTTTTGTGTAAAATGCCAGATGCGACTTTATACGCGGTCGAAAACCATAACTGTCAAAGTATTCTCCCGCCCCCGTTCTTGTCGATAAAGATGGCGACCCAATGCGTCCCAGTTTTGGTGTGTGGATCGGTGTTGATGACTAGAGCGGCAGGGTCGCGCTATTTTGCGGGTAGTTGTTCAGCAGGGAAACACCCGACCGTACAGAACGCAACCACGGGCTTGTTTTCAGCGCAAGTCTATGGTGTGTGTGTCCATCTTCAATCATCCAGTCTCGAAGCCCCCAGACGATAGAGGCAGAACAGAAATTCCAACAAAAAATATGTGCCATCACATGGTGCGGCCCAATTTAAGTGTTTTCAGTGACGAACAAACCTCTGTCGTAAAAGATCTACGATGGGTGTAGACGTGTTTTTTGGCTAGAAACTTTTTTTTCCGGGCCCCATGACGTAGACGGTTTTTTTGCACGCGTTGTGGCGCGGAGATGAGGGATTCGAGGGGCTGTAATCCACATCACCGCTATCCCAGGTGATACCGTGCAGATTTGTTGACTAATTTGGCCGGGCTTTCTTTCTGGCATCGGGTGGAAATTTTCTTTTGATAGCGTAATGGAGCTTTTTTAACACCCAATGTTGAAGTAATGTACCGCATACAGATAAAACACTCAGTTCCTTTACGATAAACTCGTTGTTTGCGACGATGAACTCTGGAAAACACAATGACGTCCATGGGGTTAAATGAAGGGGGTAAGGGGGGAAGCCGTTTATATTTAACTTTCTAATCGGTCACGATTTCTGTCCTTGTCGATGGTGATAGTTGGCAAACTCCCCGTACACTAACAGTTGACGGTTTCAACGAGAGCTCGGGTGAAGCTCACTTCAATGCTCAGAGAACCGTGCCTCGTCAATTTCCCAAAGCGATGTCTGTGGGCGGAGAGATTAGGCGTGAGATCGAAATCCATGAGATGATACCCTTGGGAAGCTTCTCGTGTGATTGCCACCCCCGTTCATGAAATGGATACCCGTTCCAGAAAACAGCGTGTGGGGAGGACAGGACATAGTGTCCGTTTTGAACAATCGGGCTGTAACGTTCGACGGTACTTGTTCCCGCCACGTACAAGCGAGAAATGGTTAATGCCGTAGGTTTGAAAGTTAACGGGGTTTTTTGGTGGCGTCTCCTTTGAACCTGCGTTCGACACAAATCCCACGATGCACCGTTTGGGTAACTGCCGGTGAATACGTTGTCCAGCGATTTCCCTTGCACGCCCGTAGGAAAAAGTGAGTGTTTTTAATTCCACACGGGGGATGGGAACTTTGCGGGACTACTTTTAAACGCTTTGGCGTGTGCCAACAAAATAAAGTTTACTTGAATTTTCCCCACTGAAGGGGCCCGGCTTAACAAATAACCTTTAAAATGGGGATTAGCCCCAAATAAGCAAACCCTCTGGAACGAACCAAACCGACTTGATTTGGGGGCCAAAAAGGTTTTTCCTTGGTTAAAACGCACGGAGAACCCCCCAAAAATCCACCACTTACTTTTTGGGGAACGTGAGGGGCCTCAACCCCTTTGTTTTGGCGTTAACCCTAAAATTTTTCCGGGTGTCGGGAACCCCCCAAGTCAAATGTTTTTTTGGTTTTCGCTTTTGAAAATTGGCACTCTCGATGTAGCCCATGGATACGTTTTGGGGGGGGTGAGACTATTTTTGGTTTAAAAAAAACGTCCCCCGGGAAAAAAGAAAATGACCAATTGTTGGGGGGGGCGTTGATCCCCTCTTAAAAAGGCCACCGTCGATTTTTAGTGCCCCCGGAGATAGAGCAAGCGGAAAAAAATCGAATAAACCGCCTTGCCGGAACGGAAATTCATCGGGGGGAAGTCGGGTTTAAAAGGGGAGCCTTGCCCCCCTTTCAAAGGTTTTTGAGGGGGGGGCGGGGAAAAGAGATCGAGTTCACTCGGGCAACTCGGGGGAGGGGGGGTTTTGAAACACACCAAAATGAAAAATTTTAGTTCTTCTTGATTTTTTAGGGGTGACGCCCTTAAATAAAGTCTTTGCTTCTTACGACCCCTTTTAGCCTGACCGGCCCCACACGGTTAAATTTTCGTTCAGCCTTGCGTTTAATTTGTTCCAGCCTCGCCACATTGCCGGGGTCTTTAAAAAGGCCCCCCTTGATTGGCGACGCGGAGACACGTTGATACCCGAGAAGCCCTTTTTCCGATGGTTTTAAGCCTTTTCCAACGGTACACGTTTTTAAAAAGACCACGAAAAACTTCCTTTTTCCCTCCCGCGTTGATGGGGAACACGGGAGATCAAGATTTTCCTTTTCCCACCGGTCGACGTATTTTTTTGGTGGGAAGTTATTTGAGACGTCAAAAAGGGTTTTCACGCCCCTTTTTTTTCCCCAAACCAATGGGACATTTTCCCCGTTTTTTTTTTATAATGATTTCCAACTTTTAAATTTCCCTTTTAATCACGGGCATATAGTGAACGGGTTGTAAAATTCTTATGTTGCCCCCCCGAGAAAATTTACTTTTTGAACCGACGAAAAAGAAAAAGCGGTCCCCCCCAATGTCCCCACGGGCTGGGTAAAAAAACCTTTTGGGTTTTAAATTTTAAGGGCGGCCAAAAAGAATGTGGCGGGTACGGGGAAATTTGGTATTTTTTTAAGATTGTCCCAGGACAAACCAGCTTAAATTATTGACTGGAAAAGGCCCGCTGAAATTTTGGGGAAAAAGAAAAAAATTCAACTTTTTTGGGGGTTTGGTACTTAATACAAATCCAAATCCCCTTTAAAACCTTATTTTTTTTTAGGCCTTGTCAAAATTTATGGAAAACTTAGTTCCCAACGGGAGGATTTTTTTAATTTTTGTTCCACCCTTAGGCCCCCAGTTGTACCATCAATATTTTTTCCCTTTGGCGGTGGTGAAACTTCCCACCGCCCTTGGGGTTTGGGGAAAGGAAAAAGGAATTTTGCGTTGGTGAAAATTAGGGGGGGGTTTATTTTTCGGGAAAATATCTCATAAAAGCTGTTCCCTCGGAAAAGTGTTTGAAAAAACGGGCCCTTTTCATGGTACGCGCTGAGAAAACTGGCGGGAATAAAAGAAAATTAAAATTTTGGGGGGGAAACCTTTCCACTGACGTCCACTTTCATTCGGGCCCCTTTTAACCCTTAAACCCGAAAGTTTTTTAAAATTTAAAAATATTTCAGGGGACGTACGCTTTGGGCAATTCGGGTTCGAAAAAGGGTTTTTCCCACCAAACCTCTTTCCCCCAAATCAAGTTGGTCTTTTCTGTTTTAGACATTTGTCGCATCACCCACACTGTTACTTTAAAAAACTCTTCGCGGAATTGCCCCCCTTTTAGCCCTTTTCAAACGCATTTTGGTTTTAAAAATTTAAGCACCGTTTCGCCCGATTTTTGAGTTTCGGCCTTTTGCTATGGGGGTTTTTGGACGCCGTTTTAAAAACCGAAACCAGATTATCCGGGAATTTGAAGCCCCCATTGGTTTTTTTGGAAACGTCGGTAGGGGCGCCATTTTTGAAATGGAATTTTTTTGTCCCCGGTTTTAAGCGTCCACAAAGATCTTGGAGGACTCCACAAACCGAACGTGTTGGTTGGGTTTTAAATTTAGCGCCACATGGGGCCCTTAAAGATTTTTTTGGTTAAAATGGGTTCCACGACGCTCGCCTTCACGTCCGGATTATTATTGTTGTATAATGCACCCTTTCTTCCCTTAAAGAAATTTTCCGGAATAAAACTGCCGGAACTCTGCCCCCTTGTCCGTCTGAAAACCCTTGAGGTTTACGCCCACTTTTTCCCTCGAAAATGCCCTGAAGGCGTCCTGCCACACCCCCCTTTCTTGGGGGGGAAAAGCCCCTTTTCATCCCCAGGCCATCTTGCAAAAAACCCGTCGAAGGACGGTGGCAAGACACTCACCGTCTTTTGTATTTGGCGAGACTTCGCTATCGTTGAGATGGGCCCTTGCCAAAAGTTCGTCAAGTTTGCCCAACCCAACTACCGTTTGCGTGGAAAATTTTTTTTAGCACGGGTTTTGTGGGGGGTATAAGCGTCCGGCGAAACGAAAGCCAAAACCCCTTACTTTGGGGGAAATATTTTTTGCCCCCTTTTAAATTTCAAACCGGGCCGCCCCTCCCAAACCCTGCGGGTGAGAAGGGTGTGGGTTAGATGAGTCCATTAACCCGGGAACGGGCAGCCCCCCGGTTTTTCGCCACCCTCTTCTTCTTCTTTGGGCTTTTGGCGAGGGTTTAAAGTAAGTGGTTTTTACGGGCGTCGGTCTTTAAGGGGCCCCCAAACTTTTTGGGATTCCAATAAATTCTTTCGGAAAATTTAAATTTTTTTTGCAGGCGCCGGAGAAAACACTCCCCCACCCCGTGGGTTTCCCCTGTGGCTTCTCGCTCTACCAGACCCAATTGAAAATCCACGATTTTGGTTTCCGGGGAGGGGCCCTATCGGTAATTTTTAACTAAACCCCCCTTTACCCCCCCCAAAAAGATACCGCCTAGAGATTTAACTTTTTTTTAAAAAAAAAGGGAAACAGCTTTTTTTCGGGGCCCCGGGTGCCGGTACGGGTTTTAAATTTAGGGGAATTAAAAGGGACCTTCAGGGGTTTTTTGGGGTGGGGGTTTATTTTAAGGCGGTGGGGGGGTTTGGGGGGCCCTAAAGGGGAAAGAAAAGCCTGCAGCATTTGGGTTTGGAAAAAGAGTCCATTTAAAACTTTTCTTTCCGATTTTTGGGAAGCAAAGGTTTTTTTCCCCAATCCCCTTTTGTCCAATTTCGGAGCCCCTTTATTTTTTTGGCCGAGGGCCTTTTGGGTTGGGAAATTGTTTTTTCAAAAAGGGTTTGTAATGATTGGGGGGACACCAAAAATCATTTTTTCGTGTTTTCCCAATCTTCAAATTGGGTTTGAACGGACCCGGCGGGAAAAACCGGGGTGAAAAACCCGGGGCTAAAAGGGTAACGGTTTAAGGAACCCGTCCTCCTTTTTTTGAACGATTTAGTTTTTTCTTCTTTTTTTCCAGCACTCTCCTCTTTTTGACCAGCTTGCGAAACCCACCTGCTTGGGGTGCAAAAAAACTTTTTTTTCTGCCCCTTTTTTTCAGGGGCCACCCCCCCCTTTTTAAAGTGTTGTAGGCAACTCCCCAAAGGGCCCTTAAATTTTAGTTTCTTTGTCGGCCTTTTCGAAAGGGCAGCATTGGTGGGGGGGTTTTCATGCGATGAAATCGACTTTTAACAGGGGGGGGTTTTTTCTTTCAACACTTTGGGGGACCCCCAAGGGGTTTTTTTAAAATTTGTTTTTGTAAAGGGAAGTGTCGGTTTTTTTTAAAACTTTTGCGTGGTTAAGGTACAAAACACCCCGTCTTTTTTTTGAGGTTCTAAAACGGAAAAAATTGGGGTGTGTCCCTTTTGTTTGAAATTAACAAGATATAGCCGGGGGGAAAGTACTTGTAGCATCGGTGAAACCATTTTGTAAAACAGGGGGGTTTTTCGGGGCCAAACCTGGCGTGAAAAAGTGTTGAATCTGACCTCAAATCTCGGGGAATTTTTAAAAAGACCGATATGGGTTTTGGTTTTAAAAGGAAATTTCCCCTTTGGCCCCCTGCCCTGGTGGAATATAATTTTGTGAAAATTTAACATGCGCTAATATTTTTGATGGGGGGCACCCTTTGGTGAAAAAGATAAAGGGCCCCATTTTCTTTGGCTTCCCGTCGGGTTTCCTTTCCCAGGATAAAAAAGCTGCGGAGAGTCGTTACATGGTCACCCCTTTTTCCGGGAAAACCCCTTTAAAGGGAAAATATAAATTGAACGTCTTGTTCAAATTTCCGGGTTGCCATAGAGAATAATCCCAAGGTGTTTTTAAATCAAAAAAAACCCACAAAAATTGTGTCCCAATTTTGGGGGGATAAAGTTTGCAAACAAAAAAGGGTGTCTTCCCGCAGCCGGAGGGCGCTGATGAGGGCCAAAAAAGGGATTTTTTAATTGCCCAAAAATGTTTGAGATGACCCTTATAATATATAAACCTTTTTTTTTAAAAGGAAAAGGAAAAGGGAAAGGGGGGGTGAAAACCCGTTAAAAAACCAATCATAACAGTTTTTTTACAAAAATTTTTTTGGGCCCAATGAATATTTACAAAAATAAAATTATTTTAAAACAAACGGGTTTTAAAAATTTTACACAAAAGTGAATTTTTTTTAAAAAATTTGGGTAATAGGGGCCCTGGGGTACTAAAAAAAAAATTTTTATCCCAATCATTTTTTATCAATATTTATATACAAACAATTTTTTAAGATTTAAAAAAATATACAAATAAATTATTGACTAAAAAAAAACCCGGGTACGGAGGTTTCCCAGGGGCAAATAAAAAAAATAAAAAAAAAAATTCCCCCGAGTGCTTTAAAAAAAATTTAAAAAAAAATATGCTTGTTTTTCATGCAAAAAAAAAATATAAAAAAAAAACAAAAAAAATCTTTAAAAAAGGGTTATGTGGTGGAACTGTGTAGAGTAAAAAGAAATTTAAAAAATGTTATTCGCCCCGTCTAAATAATCACCTTTAATCGGGGCGAGGGGGTTTTTTGCAAGGACCTGCCCCCCAAAAACGGCAACGTTTTTTAAAAAAACCCTTTTTTTCCAAATTACCCGGGCGTTTGGGTTTTAAACCCCCGGAAAACCCTTTTCCCTTTTCGAAACGGAAACTTTACAGTCGAAAGACCTTTTTTTTAAAAAAATTTTTTGTGCGGTATCTTTGTCCCGGTTCCGGGGCCCTGTTGGTTGCCCAAATTCCTTTCAAACTTTTTCAAAATAATTTCTTTTCCGGTTTGCCGATTTTATGGTAAATCCCGCGAACCTTGGCCCCACCGTTTTTGGGTTTTGGCGGGATCCCTTTCCGACACAAATCCGGTACGCGAAAATTTCTTGGGCCCCAAAATCCCCAAAAAAGGCCCGATAAAACCCCAATTTCCCGGGCCCCGTAACCCTGAATTTCGTCATTTGAGGTCCCCCAAAAATCCCCGGTGTTGGACCTGTTTCCCGGGGCTTTTTGGGGTGAACAAAACCGCTTTCCTTTTTTGCGTGATACAAACCCCGCCCCCAAATTGTTCAAGGTTTCCCCGAATAAATGAAACCCCTTAGCCTTAGCAGTCGTTTTGGCACGCCACCCGGCCCCCCCAACGTGTTTGGGTTGGGGCCGCAACGCGTCCCCGCGAAATCCTTTTAATTGAGGAACATGCCCATCGTTTTAACTCTAAACGCTGCCCCACGGTGATGAAAGGGAAATCCGTAAAGGTACTTGTGGGGGCCCTAAAAAGCCCGTTGCCCAACGGTTTTAGGGTTTTGGTAAAATCGGGTCTTTGCCCAAACTTTCCCCCCAAACAAATTTTTTAAAAAGAGTTTAGCCCAGTGTGGGGAGTCCGGGGGTTTTTACACACAGAATCGAAATCGAGTTTTTCCCCCCTTCCCCTTTCCCTCATAATTTTAAATGTAACAAAACTTTTTCCTCTCGGGGAGGTGAAACCATCTGGCCATCCGTTTTGGTTCTTTTTTAAATTTTTCAAAAACTTATCAAATTTTTTGTACCCCCGTGAAATGGCCCCAGAACGTGCTGACTGTCTTTAAACAGATAAATTTTTTATTTCCCACATTCGTGCACGGGTTTAACAGTGTAGCCTTTTTTCAAAGGCTTTCCGGATCTCGTAAAATCTCCCAAACCCCCTGTAAAAACCAGGGGATCTTTTTTGTCGTTGTGCCGACACGCGCCCTTTTTTTTTTCCTCCCCCCCCACATTTTTTTTCCCCCACAAGATGAACATCAACTTTTCGTGCTTTCCGGTAGGAAACCCGGGGGGAATAAACCCCGCGGAGGCGCATTTGGAAAACTTTGGCTTTTGCCTTCTACTCGATTATGGGGGAAAATTTTTGCCCAATAAATTTTGGGGTTTGGCCGCCCGGGGTTATTTTTTTGTACTTGCAAACGTAGGGAAATAAAACAACCCCACCCCAAAACCCCCTTTGATCTTCTCTCCACAAGAAAAGGCCCAGCTTCGTGGAAGAGTTTAAATACAATTTTTTACGACCCCAAAAAAATGCACCCCGGGGGTTTTGGGGGGTTCCTTTGGTATACACCTCGTCCCGGATTTAAAATCGTTGCAAGCCCCTTGTTTTTTGCGTTTCATCGCTTTAAAAATTTACCCTCCCAAATCCCCTACGACCAGGTAGCCCCGGCGTTTTAAATTTTTCCACGCGGGCCATGGTATTTTCTTTAGCGCGTCTCCGGGGGTTTCTTTGGGGGGCGGCTTTTTTTTTGAGGGGGGTTTGGTTTTGGGGGTTTTAACAGAGCGGAAAACCCGGCCAAAAACGCCCCCAGAACTGGAAGACGGTGGGGGTATCTTCCGGGCTTTAACAAACCCGTCTACACGTCCCCCTAACACTTTTTCCTCGGGGTCGTTCCCCCGAAATGAAAGGTTTAGAGACACCGCGTTGATGGGCCTCCCACAGAGAAAATTGAAACGGGACGGTGAATTTTGGGGTCCGGCCCCCGGGTAGCCCCCGTTAGGGGACAATACCGAGGGAAATTTTTCCCTTAAGAGGGCCTCGGCTTTTAAACCCCAAAAAGGGGTCGTTTTCCACCAATAGTACCGCCTCTCTGAAAGGATCCACCTTTGTTTTCCCTCCACGACAATTTTCCCCCATTAAAAACTTTGGGCCCAAGGCCTTCCCCCAGGATTCAAACCGTTTTTAAACCCCAATACAGTTCCACTGGGCGGGTTAAAAAAATAAAAAGACGAAATTTTCTTTTGCCCCAACGGTTCATCCCCAACTTTTTCAAAGCCCCTCCTTTCCCTCAAACCGACACCTGGGCCGACGCCAAGCCCCTCCTTTGGGGGGCAAGGGAAAACCCCTATACCCCGCGTTTTTTTTTTGTGTTAAAAAAAAAATGGGGGAAAATTTTCCCTTTGGGCCCAAAGACTCGTCCAACCGAAAAATTTTGGGAAATTTTGGAAACAAACAGGGGGAAAAAAAGTTTTAGCGAGTCAAAAAAATGGTTTGGGGCCCCGAAAAGAAATGAAAATGATTTTCCCCCCTTTAAATTTATAGCTTGCAGTCCATTTTTTTCCAACCCCTCCATCATGTATTTAAAAATGAAATTTCCGTCAAACCCCTTTGGGATTAGGGCTAGGGGGTGTGTTGTTTTTTAAAATTTTGAACCCTTTAAAAATTTGTTTCTATAAAACCGAAAAAAATTTTTGGGGCCATTGTTGCATCCCCCTTATATGCGAGTCCTCTCGCCCCCCCCCCAAATCGGTGAATGATGGTAAAAGCACTAAAATAAAAGCCCAAGGCCTTGCAACAGGGCCTAACGACCCCAAAAGTTTTGGTTGTGCAGGTACTGTTGCCCCCACCTTAAAGGGGGGGAGGCGTTTCTTGTTTGGGAAAATTCAAAAATCGTAAAAAACAAACATGAAATTGCTCTTTTCCCCGCGTCGGCTTGGCTGGGGCCCCCTTTATTTAAAAAAATGCCCCAAAAAAGGGGTATGGGGGCTCACATACTCTACAAAAAGTCTCATAACACCTGTGTGAAAATCCCCGCTCTTTTCCAAACTGAAAAAATTTTTCCCCCAAAACCTCGCAAACCTTTTTGGGGCGTCACCGACCGACATTTTTTGACCTCTGCCAAAAAACCCGGGAAAAAGTTTAAAGGTTATCAAAACACCTTTGGTTTTTAGAACCCACTGGGCCGGGAAACTTTACAAAGGGCCCCCAGTTTGACCAAAAGCTAAAAAGGCCTGTTTAGCGTAGCATTTTTTCCGCGGTTTTGCATTTGTTCTTGTTCTTTGTGTTTTTAACGGCACACGGCAAATTTGCGACAAAAAAAACCCACACTTTAAAAACGGCTGAACCAAAGGGTGTATGAAAGGGCAAAAAAGGTTTTTTCCCTTTTCGTCGTGAAAAAAAAACAAAATTTAAAGGGCCCCCTTAAAAGGGAAGGGGTTTGGGGGGGTAGGCCCCCAAATAGGACCTGTCCTTTCCCCAAAAATTCCCCGAATAAAGGTGTTTTTTATTTGGGTGGGGGTATGTTTGAAATTGTTTTTATTCGGGGAACCCCCCCCTTTCAAAAGAAATTTAACCCGGGCAAACACGGGGATAGTTCCTCTGCTTTGAGTTTTTAAAAATTTCCCCCCCCCTTTTTTATTTGTTTAAAGGTTTTTCCCCGGGGCCCCTACCCTCCCCGGGTTTTCTTTTTAAAAGTCCCCATAATGCCTTGGGCACAAAACCCAAAGCACGGGCAAGGCCAAAAAATTTTGTCGCCATTTTTTAATAGTAATTTTTCCTTTAAATTTTTACGGCCCATACGTTGGGGAGGGGAGCAAAAATTTATCACCAATTTTTTTGGGTTACCCCCCCCGCGCGGCCTTTAAAGGGCGTAACTTGTATACAGAAAGGAATTAAGTGAGGAACGAAAAAAATTTTTTGTAAAAAACTCGTTCTACTTAAAAGAGCACAGCCCGGGGCTCAAGCTGCTTGCTCGGGTTTAAAAGGGCCCCGAACACGGGGCTTGGAAAAAAAACGGAATTTTGTGTTGACCAAAAATTTTTGACCCCCTTTCGTGATCCCCGGCGCTAAGTCCGATCCCGGAGATCCCCAACAAAGCATTGGGTTTGCTCCTCGAGCCAGGTTTTTAGCGTCACGATCGCTCCCCCGGCCCTCCTAATTGTATGATTTAATTCACGGGCAAAATAAAAAAAAACCCCCTCAATTAAATTTAAATTTTCCCGACCATTGGAGAGGGCCCCCTTGAGGCAACGCTCCTCCTACCTGGGTTTTCCCGGGGCCCTTCTTGGGGGCCCGGGTGATGGCCCCCCCACGGGTTTTCGGGGACTCCGGGGCTCCCCCGGGGCTCGAAAAAAACCGCTCCCTGGCGCCGAGGCGAAAGGGGGCAGGATGGTTGTCGGTGGGGCCCCCCTTTTCAACATCAAATTTTAACTATAACCCCACTGTTTAATAAAAAAAACCCAAAAATTAAAAACCCCACAAAGAATAGGAAACGAAACCCCGGGAAACCCCCCATCGCCCAAAATTTTGTGTGTAATAAAAAACACCCTTTGGCCTTTTCAAAAAATTTATTTTTTGTAAAAAAAATAAGGGCTGGCGTTTTGAAAAATTCCCGGTTGTTAAAGAAAAAACCCTTTCATGATTTGGCCCCTTTGTAGCTAGCTGTTTGAAAAATTCATCAGATTTTTTAAAAAAAGCCTTACATGACTTGGGTTTGTAGCTAACTGTTTAGAATATTTTATCGATTGTTAAAAAAGGGCCTTTCAAAAAATTTTTTTTTTAAAAAACATGACTTTGGTTATTTAAAAATAAACTGTTTTGAATATTCATTTGGTTGTTAAAAAAAAGCCTTCAATTGGCTTGGCCCTATGTAACCCAACTTTTTAGAATTTTTTCAAAACAAGGTTGTTAAAGAAAGCCTTTCAAATTGGCCCTTGTAAATAACGTTTTAGAATAAATTTATCAGGTTGTTTTTAAAAAAAGCCTTTCATGACTTGGGTATGTAAACTAACTTTTTTTAAGGAAAAAAATCAAAGGGTTTTTTAAAGAAAAGGGCCCTTTCAGGGGTTGGGGGATTTAACTAACAAAAGTGTTTAGAAAATTCATTTAGGTTATTAAAAAAAAGCCCTTTTCATGACTTGGCTTTGTAAAATAACAAACTGTTTAGGGGAAAATTTTATCCCGGTTGTTTAAAGAAAAAACTTAAAAAATTTATTTTTTAAATTTCATGACTTGGGGGTATGTAACTAAACGGGTTTTGAAAATTAACAGGGTTTGGTTAAAGAAAAAACCCCCATGAATTTGGGGTATGTTTTAAAACCCCCATTTTCATCTTGCCCCCGGGGAATTTTGAAGGGGGGGACCCCTGACCCCAACTGACTTTAAATTAATTTTTTTCCAAACCTTTTCGCGTTAACCAAAAGGGTTAAAAAAAACCCATTTTTTTGCTGTGTTTTAACGTCCCGAAAATTTTTGGTTTTGGGCGAATAAATTTCTTTCCCCCCGTCCCATTGAAATTAAAATGGGGTTCGGGCCCTCTCTCTCGCTCTCTTTGCCCTGCACAGTTGTGCGAGGAAAATCAAAAAAGCTTTCTTTTTTACAAAGTAAAGTCGAATAATCCCATAAGAGTTGAAACTAGAAGCTCAAGTCGGGCAAAAAATCGGCAATGAGGGATGGCTGCCGTGACGCGGGTTTGCAACCCCTAAACGGCGCCTGCACACCCTCCCGGGAAAACTCCCGGGGTAGCCCCTCCCAGCCCCAGCCAGGGGTGGGGCCGAACCACGCTTTATCTTTTGGGGCCCGCGGCGACGTGGGGCGTTGGTCCCAAAATCCGGGGGGTTAAAAAAATACATATTAATTAAATATCACAAAAAAGGGGCAAAAAAATACACAAACCCAAACCAAAGGGTCAAATTTAAAAGCCGGAAAAATTTCCCGCCGTGAAACCCCCTCAATTGGGAAAAAGCCCCCAAAAATCTGGGGGAAAACCCCGTTTTTTTAAAAGTTCCCTGCAGGCGCCATTGTTGGTCTTTTTTGGAAGTCTGGGAAAGGCAAATACCTTTGTAAAAACCCAAAGATTTTTAAACAAGTTAAAATAGTTTTCCCATTAAAATTTTCAAAAACTTTTTAAAACTTACCGAAAATTTTAAACCCCGTTTTTTTAAGATCGTCCCAAAACTCACTTGAAGTTTTTAAGGGTAAATCCCAAAATTTTTTTTTGAAGAGTGTAAAAATCCGAGGTATATTTATAGTCGTTTGTTTGTTACACAACCAAGAAAAACAGGGGTTTTTACCAAATCTCCGAAGTCCCCGCCAAGGGTTGTTGTGAGGGAATCAACATAATTTCCAAAAGGTTTAAATGGGGGTTCTATGGCCGGTTTTTGATATGAAGGGGAACGTTTTGAAAAATTTGACAGTTTTCGAATTAAGGGTGTTGAAGGCGAAAGGTGGGGGGGGGCTTCCTGATAATTTTAAACCACCAAATTTGCTATATATAAATTTTTTTAATTTTCGTGTTTTTTTCACTCGCGATAAACGACAATTCATCACCCCAAATTTTCAATTCTCGGAAAAAAAGTGTTTGGGGGGTGGGGGGGACAAAGTACTATAATTATCCCCTTTCCCAAAAGAAAATTTGGGCTATATTTTTTCATACTCAAAATCACCCTTAAAACAAAAAATTTCGGGGCTATATGTTTTTACTTGTTAGGATTTTTCAAAATTTCCCCAATGTTTTGCAAAAACAAAAGGTCACTAATTAAAAAGCCCGGGGCTGGAAAAGAGGTGGCGCCCCCAACTAAAACCAGTGTCCCGGACTGTGAAAAAATTTTTGATGAAGAAAGAAAATTGAAAAAAGTGATTTATTAAATAATAAAAAAATTAATGTTTGTGTTTTTATTTCTTTAAAAAAATTGAAAAATAGTTAAATACAATTTTTTTGGCTGTATTTTGGTTTCCAACAAATTTCTTTAAAATTTTTTTAAATTTTATATCAAATTTTGAATTTATTCATTTTGTGCCCCCCGCCCAAATTCCCACCAAACCCACAAATCCCTAAACCCCCCCCAACCCATTTAAATTGGGGTCTGTTTGTAATAAAAGTAAAACCCTACAAAATTGTTCACAAAAAAGTCAAAACATTGGGCCAAAAAGGGTTTTTTAATTTTAAAACTAGTAAACTAAAAAAACTCAATCAATAAAAATTATAACTAAAAAAATTTTTAAAAACATTTTTTAGCTTTTGGCAAAATATCAAATCACAGGGGAGTAAAGTCAAAAAAATAATTTTTTGGTAATTTTTTTAATATTTAAATTTTGGGTTTTGTACCTTTTTTTTTGTAGGAATTAAGGTTTTTCCCCCGAAATTTAAAAAACCCTTTATAAAGGGGTTTTTGGTGGACCCCCATTTTTTACAATAAAGGGGCCCCTTTTCGTAAAAATACAGATGTATATATCTGGTATGGGTAAAAATATTTTTGGTTTTTTTAATTAATTAAAAAACAAAATACCTATCCATTTAAGTTTAAAAAAAAACAAACCCCCAATCTAGCAGAAAGGGAATTTGGGGAGGCCAATGATGCCCCAGCGGAATTAGTAGCCTAGTTAAAATTTCATGCCCCGAGGGTAATTATTATTTTGTTTTCAGAAATGTTGGCCCCCGCACAGGGAAAAAATTTTGAAGAGGGAAAGGGGCAGCAGAAAAAAATGCTCCAATAAAAATTTGGTAAAAAGGGTTGAGCCCGGGCCCTTTTCACGTTAAACCCGCTAATAAACCCCTGAAGCCCCCTTTTTTTCCCCCATTTTTCTTATCCCCTAAGTATGAAAATTTTCTCTTAAATAACCGTTAAGCATTTTTTTAAAAGTGAAAGATAATTAAATTCACCAAAAATTTTGGGCCCTTTAAACTTTTCCCGTTTAAAACATAATAGAAATGTCCCCATCTGATATTTTGTCACTTTTACTGATTTCTTTTGTAAAAAAAAAGATTTTCCCCTAAAAATTTTAAATTAAAATTTAAAAAATTTTTACTGCGGTTTTTCGGCTTTTTTTAATAGTAGCTGTTTGGGCCAAATTTTTGCCCCAGTAAAACCCCCATAAAAATAAATCAAAACAAGACGCTCAGATCTAGCTCCAACCCTTTTTTTAAATTTCTTCCTTGGAAAAATCTTGAACTAACTTCCCTCCAACCCCCAAAGGAAAAAAATTGGGAATTCCATGAAAATTTAAAAAACAACCATCATACAAATCTTTGAATAATTAAATCTAAACCTAAAAAACCAAACATAGTGTTCAAAACAAACGAGATATTTTTTTTGAGCACGCTTTATAAAGATAAGAAAAGAAAAATACATTTTTTGGGTTTCAAAAAAACAAATTTTTAAAAAAGAAAACGGGTTTTTCCAAAGACGTAAAAGAAAAATAGATATTATAGACACACATTGAAAAAAATAACATTTTTGGTTTTCCCCAAAAAAAAGAGCATCAAGGGTTTACAAAAAGGGTTTGTCTCTGGGAGGGTTTTTGATTTATTTTAAAATTTTTTTGTCAAAACCATTTAAAAGGGCACGAACTTAAACTTTAAAATTTCAAATTGGGTATTAAAACACAACGCTATGAGTCCTTTTAAGTAATAATTTTAACTTATTTTACTTTTTGGTTTTTTTTTTTCCACCTATTTAAAAAATTTAAAAATATCTACTTAGTAAAATGTTTTTTTTTTTATTAGTGTAAAACAAATTTTTTATGCCCAAAACCTTGTTTCTACCTTTCATCCCAAATTTTCGAAACCCCTAAATTTTTTTTAAATTTCAAGATTCAAACTTTTAAGTCGTCTTTCTTTGGGGACTTTTTCCCCAAATTTGGGCCAAAATTTTAAAAATTTTTTTTCCCCCCCTGAAAAAATAGAAATTTTTTTAAAAGCTTTGGAAAGGGATTTTAAGCTATTTTTCCCCTTTGGGCCCTCAAATCTTTTTAATTTTAATATAATAAAATTTTTAAATTTTAAGGATTATTTGGTTATCTTAAATGGGGTTCCCTTTTTCCAAAACCCCAAAAAAATTTTTGTTAAATTTAATTTTTTAGCCCCCTAAACCTCTTTGGGTTTTTAATTTAAAAAATGTTAAAATTTTTCAATCATCCCCTTTTTGTTTATCAGGTTTTGGGATTTTTATTTACTAAAATAAAATTTAAAATTTCCAAATTTTTTCCAGCTCAATATTTTTTTTTTTATTAGTTTTAGTAAATCCCTGAGCCCCCCCTTTTTTTGGAACCCCCTTTTTAAAAAATTTTAAGGGTTTTTTGGATTTTTGGGGTTCATTTGGGGGATTTTTAAAATGATTGGAAAATATCTAAAAAAATTTTTAAAAAATTTTTTTGTTTTATTTATCCTTAGCCCTTTCCCCTTTAAAACAAGATTTGATTTTTTAAAAATAAAAAAATATAAATTTTTTGCTTTGGGGGTTCTCTTTTTAAAATCAAACCCCAAATTTTAAATTTTTTTTTTTAATAACCCCAATTTAAGGGGGTTTTATAAATTTTTTGTTTTTTTGGGAAAATTTTTAAGCCTTTACCATTTCTTCTAACGCCCTTTTAAATTTTTATTGTTCAAATCTTTCCCATTATTTTAATATTTATAAAAATTTATGTTTTAATTTTTTACATTTATTTTTTAGATATTTTGAAGGGGAATAAGTTCCATTTTTTAGGGCATTTATTTGAAAATATAAGAATTTTCCCCAAAATTTTTAGCAGCTTGAAAGGGGACAAATTTCAACTTTTTCCCCTCTACCCCCCAAAAGATTCTTTAATTTATGAAATTTTTTAAACGTCCTCATTTAAAACAGATCCCCCTACATTCCCGGGAAATTTTAAATTTTAAATACTGGCCTTTAAAAATTTTTTTTAACTAAACTTCCCCCCCCCCCCCCTGTTATAAATTTCATTTAAAAAAAAATTAGACCCGGTTTTCTTGGGAAAAGTTCAAAGGTATTTCGCTTTATAAAATAACCCATACTCATTATTTTTGGGGTGAGGATAAATTTAAAAAATTTGAGGAATGTAGTTATTTGAAACCCCCCAAAGGGGGATTTGGAAAAACAATTTAGGGTTAAAAAAAACCCTCCAAAAACAAAAAGGGATCAAAAACCCTTTTTTTTTCTCTTTTCCTCGGTAGGGTTTGTTTATTGCAAAAAAGTGACGCCCTGAACCCCTACCGAAGCAGGTAATTTTGAAATAAAGGATTTTTAAAATTTCCCGTCAAAAAAAACCCGCTTAAAAAATTTTTGTTTTCTTCTACACATAGAAGTTTTTTTTTTATTAGGTTTGGAAATTTAATCCCCCCCTTCCCCCGAGCATTTCAAAAAATTCCTATTAAAATTAATATTATTATTTAGTTACCTGGAGGGGTCCCTTTTTTCTTACTGGCCAGTTTTTAAATTTTTTAAACGCACCAAAATTTATTTTCTTTAAAACCCCTTTATTTTCCCCCTTTTTTCCAATGGTCCTATTTTAAAAAGTTGAGACTCTTTTGTTTAAAATTTTAATCTGGGTTTCCTTTCATTCCTTTGGAAAATTAGATTTTATACTAAACCCTTTAAAACATTTATTATTCTGTTTATCTCTTTCCCCGTTCCCACTTTTCCCCGGGAAATTTCCCTAAAAAGGGGTCAATATTTTTGATTTTTATGATTTTTTGGAAAATCCCTTTTAATTTTTTGGGCCCAAAAATTTTAAATTTTTACCTCGGGTAAAATAATAGGGAAAAACGACTAAGCAAATAAATAATTAAAATCTCTGTTTAATTTTCTGTGTAAGGGATGAAAAAGGCTCGTCCCTTTTTTTTAAACCCTCTAAAATAAATATTTCATGTACAAAGGGGGAACCCTAGCCCAAAATTTGCCCCATGTTTTTGGGAAAAAGGGGAATAATCAAGGCACCCCTCGTTTTCCCCGCCAGAAAAAATAGGATAATTTTTTTTTTTAAAAAATTAAAGTAAAAAGATAAATTTATCGATGTCAAGATCAGTTTTAATTTTAAAAAGAAAAAATAAAACTCACTTCTTCTTCTCTTTAATGTGGTACTCGACTCAGCCCTAATTTGATGAAAGGTGGGAACTTTTTTGTTCTTAAGGCTTTTCCAAAAACCACTTTTTAAGACACGGCCCTTTTTTCTTTCAATTACTGAATTTAAGGGGGGCTATGATTTATACTAAAGCACTTAAAAGTATGTTGATTTTTAGTTTTAATTTTAAACTTTTAATAAGTTTTTAATCGAAGGGTTTAGAACCCCCAAAAAAGGGTTCGGGTGCTTTGGTTTGGGTTTTTGGTTTGGGTTTTTCAAAAATCACCCTACAGTTTGTGGAAAAGGGAGCTTCAATAGAGAAAGAAAGTAATTTATTAAATTAAAAGGGCTATGAACCTTTTTAAAAAGTTAATAATAAGTGGGACAAGGCCGGTCAAAGGCCCCCAAAAAAGTGTTTCCCAAATTAAACGGGGTCTAAGAAAAACAGACCCGAAACCCAAATTTATCCCAAAAGGGCCAAAACCCCGTTTGTAACCCTTTTAATCGGGGACAACTTCATCCAACCAAGGGGTTTTGGGGCAAGTGGGAAAAAAAAAAACCCGAAAACTTGAGTGTTGTGCGAAAAGGGTTTTTACAGCATTGTGAATGGCTTGTTTTAAAAATCCCCAACGATTTTCCAAGGTTTCAAGGGGCCCCATGAAATTTTTGAACCCAAGTTCACCCTTTTTAAATTTCGTTAAAAACCCCTTTTTTAGAAGGCTTTTCTTTATTTTCCCAAATTTTAAAAAATTCAATAAGAGGGTAAAATTGGGGGAAAAATTTTTACAAAAAATCAAAAAATTCAAACAACATAAACCCTTTTTTGAATTCGTTTAAAAAAATTAAGAAATAAAATGCCAAAAATAACCCCCTTTCCATCAAATTTTTCCAAAACAAAATTCCTTTACCCTCTTTTTGGGGGATACATTTGAGCCAAAAGCTGTGTGAACTTCATTAAAAAGTTTGTTGGAGGTTTAGGGATAACCCTCCTTCTCGAAACATATATAATATAATAGTTCTAGTGTTTTGCCGTAGATCCGAGGTTTCTTCAACACACGATATAATCATCTTGATTGGCTGTTCGCTGATGTTTTCTGTGGCTTTCCGTTTGGCAGCAGCACTTTCCTTTTTTTGTTCTAATGTATGCTTGTCATAAGGCCCATTGTTGTAGTGGTCATTACTCTTTGCTACGATCTTACCATCAGACTCGCCTAGAACATAACAAACGTGAAAAACCTTTGACATCTAGTATCAATCAATAAGCCATTATCAGGGAAAAAAGATCTAGACGAAAACTCACTCATTGTGTTTAAACTTTAACTTATATAAACTATATATGCAGAAGCGGATTTACACTATAGGCCCACTAGGCACGGGCTTTAGGGGGTGGCACATTTAGGATAACGTTATTTTTATTTTTATATTTTGTTTTTAATAATAACGTTTAAAAATTATTGTCTAACATTATCAAAATAGTTCAAGTTAAAGTCAGAACGAAAATATTTTTCTTTTAAATAACTGTACTTTGTAATCGCTTTGTAACTGAAGTCAGTCTCCCCTTCTTCATAGTATTAACTCAAGCTACTGTAGGGCATGTACAATGTACATGCCTAATTTTCTTTCGTATAAATCTTTTTTTGAATACTAACTTATGCCCCCTCCCCCCTTCCTCCCTCTCCCCAATACAACTTCCCTCTGAAACCTCCTAAAACGCTAGAAAAAAAATTGTGGGGGGGGGGAGGGGCGCCAAATTTTAAAATCCGCACTGCATATATGGAAAGACCGAGACGACCATTTTCAAGAAAAAGTATCACTAGAAACCCGAACGAGTCGTGTTGTCTAGTTTTCTATTTAGTTTACTTATTTGGGACGAACCGTGTGGCCCCTTTTTTAGTCAATTCACTGAATTGTTGTTGTTGTTAACAAAAACGTCTCGTTCTTTAGGATTTACCAGGGCCAATCCACACATGATATTTAGAGAGGTTGAATCTGTTTAAAGGATAGTTTTTAAAAAAATGAACTTTTATTAAGTTTCAAGAAATGTAGTGAGTCTGGTTGTTTCTATTTGTGATAGGGCTGTAACCTTGATTGTTTTTGGTAGTGTGTCCTTTGTTTGGAAGTCAAACTTTGTGGTCTTTTTTGCTTGTCTATCGGGATAGCTTTGTTCCGTCACCTCTCAAGTATTGGAAGTTAGAATAATAGAATGACGTGAAATAATGACTTGACATTCTATTGAGAACGTCATCTGTGATCCTAGCTACGCCACTAGTTAGTTCCCTGAAGCAGTGGCGGTGGACCCGGGGGAGGCATTCACCCCCCCCCCCCCCCCAAATATATTTGCTACACCCCTTCAACCTCAAACATTGTTTTATTACAACGTTAATAGTCTTGACCTCTTTTGTTAAATACTTAAATTTATCTATGATTGTCTACTATTTGTTTTCCAGCTGATAGAAATATGCCCCATCCGCCTGCACGACGCAATGAGTCATGAGAGCCACCACATTCCATGCTACAGCCAACTTCCTGTCCAAGGTCACGTCACAAGTCACCCCTTGTCCACTTTCTTTTCCAAGGTCATTTCTACATTCAAACTTTTCTTCCCGAGTACCTTTATATTTAGTGTGTAAGCAAGTGCATGTGGCGCTAGTATTTTTCTTAAATAGAGTGTTTATGGAGTAATAATTTCGTCGTTGTAAAGTAATTTTTGTCATTCCCTGAGAGAATACATTCGCTGTGTCTTGTATTACCAAGTTTGAATTTAAAAAAAAAATCGCTGATGGACTAATAGTAATTGGACAGTTGCGATTCATCAGTATACTTCTATTGCGAACTATCGCAAAATGGCTAAGAGGAAATCCTTGTTCGATTATTTTGATAAAGTGAAAGAGTCTCGCGTCATTCCCGATCATGATCTCCACGTTTTACTGCCTTTTTAAGTTATATGCGTATGAACTCATTAATTATGATTGGCTATGGAAGAGCTAGGTTGAATTTAGAGGAAGTGCACCCACATTCGCGTGTAGGAAGATTAGCAAACCATTTAGGGAAACACCACTCAGTACACTGACTGGGATTCGAACCCAGATTTCTCCGTCGTTGGCAGTTCAGTATATTGCGAGAGTGACCTCTTAGACCAAAGGTGGCCAAATTGTGGCAGGCGTACCATTAATGGAACACCTAAGTCACAAATGATTTTTTTTAAAATATCGTAAATTATAACAATGTCAAATAAAATCAATAAATCATCTAAGTTAATAAATTGCTAGAATTTAGCTATTAAGTTGTCCGTCTGTGTGTATTGTTTCCCGCCATCAAGCTGCCTTTCTCTCCCCCCTCCACTACATACTCTACAGTCTACACCTCTCACAATGCCACGTGCCACCCTGTACACATGGTGGCATACTAACTGCTATGTACTGTGCTATCCTCAGACTTAAAATATTTGTTTCTCATTATAAATAGGAAAAAAAAATCTATACCAATAAGGAATTGAAAAATGTATATTACTCTAGCAAATTTTTCAAAAAATGGTGGTGGTTACGAAGATAAGTTTAGGTTACAGATTTTGGGGTGGAGTGGCACGCCCAAAGATTATCTCAGATAGTGGCACGCCAGAAAAAAATGGCTAGCAGATAATTCGGCCACTGAAGCATGTCATTCGATATATTACTAAGTAAAATAATTATACCAGAGTCACAATAACAACATACAAAATGGGAAATGAATGCGATATTTAAAACACGTTCTTTATGATTTGAATTTCTAATTAAATTAAGTTAAATATAAAGCGTATGGTATTATTATTTTGTGAGTTTAACAAAATTTTGTGACACTATCAACGATCTTTAATAAAATTACACTAGGCCTCAGGAAAATAGCCGGGGGGACTAGGGGTCCCGGCCCCCTCTCCGGAACTCTAGATCTTGTATGTTATTAGATATATAAATAAATTTTTCCGAAAAAGACCATAAATAAAAATTAAATGGCAAATTTCTTATTAAAAATGAATATGTATTCCTATCGTTAAATATTGTTAATAAATAAAGAATGCCCTTTTTTAAATCTAGGAAATGAGGATAAAGGTAAGAACGCAGTTGCTGATCCAAATTACTCAAAAAGAGAGATGTAGCTTTGTAGTTTGATGGAAGTAATAATATTTTCGGTATCGTCCAGCGCCAACCTTTCCTTGTGCCAAACTACATTTAAAACGAAAAAGGGGATAAGAAACTCAAACGTCGTGACCATAAATTTCTTCATCACTGTTAATTTGAATTTCCTTGGCTTCACTTTCAATGTAAGAAATCAAAAAATGAGAATCTCTTTGGCTACAGCTCAAAACTTGAAACCAATTTCATTAGTAAAGGTTACAAGAATTGGAAAATAGCTGAACGTAATTTAAAATGCATACAAAGAGTCGTATGTACGAGGAGGCTGTAGAAAAAAAAACACAAAAGAAAAACGTGATTCAGTGGCCAAAAAAATGTATAAAGAAAAGGAAAAGCAGAAAATTGTAGCCCGAAAGGCATTGCATGCACAAATGACGTCTCTTAGATATCTTGGAAGACAAGGCATTCCAATACGAGGTCACAATAACAATGATAGAAACTATAAGGCGCTGCTCGCTCTGCGCACATGGTGACATTCCTGAACTCAAACATTTTTAGTTTTCGATCGAAGGACTTCACTACACATGGCATTCAAAGTGAAATGATAAAAATGATGCAGACGCTGTCTAGGAGAAATATTGAATGAATACGGAACGTAAAGCATTTTAGTTTGATTGTAGATGAGACTAGAGACCATTTCCAAGAATTAATAAGTTTAAATCACTGTAAGAATTGTAAATGAAAATATGGAACCAAGATAGTACTTTTAGGTTTAATATGAGACAAGTTTTAACTACAAGTTCTGTCTTAACAAGTCTGATAATGGATATCTTGACGCGATTCACCTCTCCCTGGAGAATGTTCGGGTCAATGTTTATGATGGCGCTCAAATATGCAAGGAGTTACATAATAGCGTCCAAGCTAAAATCAAAGAAAAACAGCCGTTAGCAATGTATTTGCATTTCAATAATCATTGTTTGTATTTAGCACTGCAAGACACTGCTCGTGCGATCCCTCTTATGATGGACTGTTTGCAATGGGTATATGATGTGGCCATAGTTATGAGCACAATTAAACGAAAATCGGAATTTCTACGCATCACAAGTGAGTTTGAAGATGTTCCAAACACTACTCCAAAAGCTCTCTGTACGACGCGGTGGACCGTTCGATACTCATCTATTGTCAGTGTCATTAAAACATATCCAGCTGTATTTCGAGCGCTAGAACAGCTCAGTGTATCAGGTGAAGATGTGTCGAGCACTGCACGAGGTCTTTACGATCAGTTTTTAAAGTGTGAAGTTTATTTGGGAATGCTAATGGAAAAAAAGCTTTCTGCTCCACAGAAAAGCTTGCTTTAATTTTAGGTAGCCCTAAGCAAACAATTCATGGAGGAATGGAAGCAGCTATCTCAACTGTAAAATATTTGAGGAGTATCAGATCCGAAGAGACGTTAGACTCATTGTGAAGTGAGATGGAAGAGGCCCAATAAAAATAATGATCTTATACCTATCCACCTGTCACAAACTTGGCAAGTTCTAAGGAAAATAAAGCATAAACAAGGAACCATAGAAACGACTGTGATTCTCTGTAGAAAAGAGTTAATGAGGAAAACGTACTACGAGATAGTAGATACAGTCACAGTAACAAATTGAGAGGCGCTTTACTCAAACTTATTCAAATAAATTTTACATACTTGAAAGGGTTCTTTTAAGAGCAGTTGAAGAATGAGCTAGTGACTAAAAAAAAAAGAGAGACACTTAGAGACTATGGTTTAAAAATGGATGATGTTGAACTAGATGCAAAAATGTTCGCACAAATTACTCCTACCCAGCCTATGTGTTTTAAAGATCTAGTTGACATTTACATTGCGTTGCCTGAGATTACAAGGCGATTATTTCCAGTAACTTGGGGAGCTTTTGAAGTTGCTTTTAGTCGTCCCATCATCAACTGCAAGTGATTAAAGAACCTTTTCGGCCTTGAAGCGACTCAAGACATACCTTCGTAGCAACATGGATCAAGTTCGGTTAAATCACTTGGCCATGTTGTATGTCTAAAACGAACGAGTTGACAATCTTGATATTGATGCGTTGTGTGATGAGTTTGTCAAAGCTAACACATATCGTGTGTGTGTATTTGAAAAGTGATAATATATAACTTGTATTCATTTGACAAATTTATTTTGTATTAATTATAATGCATTCATACCCATACATCACAAATGTTAAATTTTAAAACAAAAGAAAAACTTAATTTGATATATTCTGTGTACATCATAGGCCTAGTTCACAGACAAAGAAATAACAAAGAAATAATAGATATATATACCCAGCCCTACGGAGATTGTTGCGCCCCTCGAGTCAGGTAAAACTTAAAATATCCAGTGATAACAGCGCTTCCAAGTGGGAATTCTTTTAAACCAACTCACTATAGCAAAATGTTCCTTTGAGAAAGACCAACGCTGAGAACTAAGGCCCGTTGACACGGTGTTAGTTGACTAATGCAAGTACACTAATTTGGCTGCGCGCGCACAGCTTGCAACCGTGTAAACAGACAAGCAAGCTACTAACATGCAAGTCCACTTGCAACTGAAAAAAGTTGGTCACCTTCCAACTTTACTAATGCAAGTAGACAATCCAAAATGGCGGGAACTGAAGAATTGGTTGTGCGGGGACACTTATTTGTGGAATTTATGAAAAGAAAGTTTTTGTGCAATTT